>DVQP01002277.1:0-12958 GCA_018231745.1 Danaus eresimus
TTATATAATATATATAAATGTGTGTATAAAAGACTTAATTTATAATTAAATCCGTCAAACACACGTCACACGCCCGCCTTAACAGACGTCACAACAACTTACAATATCTTATCTCTTATAAAACAGAATATTTCGCGTTTCACTGACTTAACACTCTTAGCGATGTTGACGTGTTGCTACACGAATAAATGTTTACAATAGGTTTATTATAAGCAGGCCATTATGTGCTTTATTGTAGGTGATTAAACGATCGATTCCCGTGCTAGGATGAGCAGGTGATGACCGCTTGTGCTTGTTGTATACATGTGACGTCGTCTCTGACGATGATCAAGAAAATTGTCTAGGTATTTGTGTATAGAATTAAATTATTAAAAAAATTTAAAATATTTTTTTAATAATTTAATTCTATTAAAAACGACTGTAAGAAGCAAATAAGTTTGTATCTTGCGGTTTTAGAACAACAATTGACTTCGCTTCTTCCTTGACGAAGGTTTCAAGGTTTGCACACAATACTCTTATAACATATAAGTCTCAATAGATTCTTAATTTCTTTTAAAGTTACATATTTTTTTTATTTACATTTTTCAATAATCTCATCATCATCATCATCGCAAGATTCTTTGCAGACCCGTCGTGATCCGTATGCATGATGACTTTCTTGGGAAGATAGTTGAAGTGGTTTCCCCTTGCCATCTGCACCAGCATTTTTTGGGACTATAAGACCCCAAGGCTTGCTGTAGCCTGTAAAAGTCATACCTCATTTCGTACTCCGAATACAACAACACTAAAATACATAAATCACAAAAATTAAAAGCCTTTTAAATGAATATTTATTGAGTTATTATATATATTTGATAATTTAAGACTTAAAATAAAGCTTATTTAATATGACATACAAGAAGTATAACAGAAAACAATGTTCATGAGAGTGCTGCATTAAATTTATGTAAATATATTGTAATGTATGTATCTTCGATCAGTACTTCCTTCCGCTAATTATGCGTACGCGCAGGAGCCCTCGCCCTCCGTCAGGGGACTGACAAATCGACACGCCGCTAACCGTTCTCGCTAAGCGTAGTATTAGTGACACACAGACACACAAGCATATACATACCCAGCTACCCACGGATAACAACATTATATTTAACTCACAATAATATTTATATAATAAAAAAAATCCTTTATACGGTGCTGTGTAAATTTTAAAAATTATAACGTTATAATTATCAATCAAACCTCAAATCCGATGCTTGACGATCCACAATCATGTATTATGTGTCACATGGGATAAAACAAATATATTAAACCCCTCTAAGAAAAACTCAAAATTATATATAGAAAGAGCTTAAACGCAAATACATATATTATTAGCGGCATAGAAAGAATATTTATAGTCAAGCTAATGTAAGCTGTTATAAACGATATCAGAACAGAGGAAATCGTATGAAAAACTTAATAAAACTAAATTTATAAAACGCCACAGATAACATAGATTTATGACTCTGTTACGCATACACCCATATACAGCTTGAATGAATTCCTGAACGTCTACAAGCTGTACTTCAATAAATATGTAATAAATCCAATCAACAAGCTATTTCTATACACCTTGCTCAAGTGAGAGGCTGTTTATGCTAACGTAATAACTACAGCGTGATATACAGCTACCAACTTTGTTGTAACGGAAATCTCAAAAACTAAATAATTAAAAAATAATAATTCCTAAACGTATATTTTTTTTCATTCCTCCTTTTGGAAAGGCTAAGATCTTAGACCATGCTGCCTACTTATTACTCGAATGTATTTTAAAAAAATTACGTTACAACTTCCTAAAGTTTCGTTAAATATTCTTAGTTTTTCTTCATTAAGTGTTATAATTAAAAGCTGTTGACACAACATAAAAATAGGAACATTATGTATAAATTATATAGAATTACATAGCATTATGTCCTTTATATCAATAACTATATGGGCTAGAATGGTTTCCATTAAATCCTCGCTTACGATATAGCGTGCTGTTTATAACAAGGAACATGTCACGGTAAATAACAGCCAAATAATCAAAAACCACCAAAACACTGATTGTACCTGCGTGACGTCATTAGAAGAGTGAGAAGGCTGATATTTACTTCTCTTTCAGTATTTACTTCAATTATTAAAGATTTTTTTAGTGACATCGGCAGAATATAACGTGCATTTGGATATGAGAGTCATAGATAAAAAAAACTTTTAAATATATAAACTGTGCCGTAATAATAATTAATCCTCTTTTATCCGACTGAAATGATTGGATATGGAAAATAAATATTTGCTTATCTAAAGAACATTATTCATTTATAATGTTTTTTTCTTAATTTCTCACATTAGTACATTTCAATGAATTTTTTGAATATGAAATAGTAAATATGCTCTCCCTCTATGAAAGTATGATTTTCAGTTCATAAACATATATATCATTTGTACGTGTTTTATATTTTCTAGCAAAAATGGACAAATGTAAGTTTTAATGTAGTAATTATAAGTAATAACCACGTAATATTTATAAAAAAATACATAATGACAGAGCCGCGCCCGCACCCTCGTTTTTTCTTTAATAATTAGTTAAGCTATCAATGATAATTAAATTTTCCTTTCTAATAAGAACTGATTCATTACCATTGTTGGTATTTCTATGTCAATGTAACGAATCACACCGTCGCCATTATCGCTTTTTATTTTAATTCGTAATGATGCAATCCTTGTAGTCATTGCGTACCGCCGTAAAATTTCATTGATTACCTGCTATTTAGTTAATAAAACTTACGTCCACTAATGTCACATACACCTCATGTAACTATATTTCCCACGAAGAAAAATATGAGCTAACATACGGACGGTACGTTGCTTATGAATATTTATAATAACGACCCTCAATACGTGTAACGAACTAACAAACCGTCGGGCGAACGAACCCGGCGTATATTGTTTTAAAATTGATATAACTTCATATTATCTATTAATGTATATAGCCCCAAATATCTTTCTATACAGCCAAAAAATTAAATTCACTTTATGTTTAATCTGAGGCTTTTACGTCTATTTTTGTCTTTTTTTTTTAAGCTGTGGTTTCATTTATACGGAATCTTTGTATATTTTGCCAATGTCAACTTTTTTATTTGTTTGACGTATTATCTTCAGTACTTACCGTTTGTAGGAGACACGAAGGAGTTTTTAGATCGGATTTTTTTTTGGTCTTTATTTATTAGTCTATATTTAAAGTCGATTTTTTTTTTGGTCTTTATGAGCAAAAAAAAATCGACTTTAACTTTATTTATTTACCAATAGCTGAGGTGCACGTTTATAGAAAATGAGCAAGTGACATTTTTTTTTTAATATCAAGACAGAGATTATCGCCATACGGTATGTAGGTATACATATAAATACTTTTTGTTTATTTTTTGCGTATTCCGGAAAAATTTTACTAAATTTACTATCAGTTTTTTTTAATCATTGTTTTGTTTTTATATTCTTTCTATGGTTTTATTATTATTGAAAATTATTTTGTATAGTATTAAAAACAGCGTGCAAATGCTTATCATTGTATATATTATATGTCTTGTACGTTATAAATACATATATGTACAAGTCATTCTCACCAACCACGAGTGTTCCGACGGCCATTCCATCAACATAGCTTGTGAGCTAAAGCCATGTAAACCTTTACAATCACTTCAAACATTAATTTAAGCGAAATTTACTTGTAAAATAATAACATATATGTATAACAATAGAATATTTAACCGTCTTAATGCACCGTCGATAATACGAAACGCTATATACATTAACTCTCGATATTAAATAAACACCCGTACGAAAGTCTTCAGACGGTAAATCTTAACACGTATTACGTATTCATTTGGTCGATAAAGAATTAATTAGCATTCATTACTCCATCGTTTGTCCACAAACAAATTATTGTATAATCTTCAGCTTTTATTTATCATTACAATTTACGTCTCGGTTTAATCTAACTTTAAATCGTACATGTTTATAGCAGTACAACAGAAAAAACTTATTTGTAGTAAGATTTTCTTACTATTTTTTCGATTCTTTTGTGATTAATTATTGTGACTTTTAGTTGATAGTTGTCATTTTAGTTAAAAAAATGAAAATGAGTGTAATATGAGACGTTGTTAATTGTATTGTGTGGCGCCATCTATCACTGAATAGCGGAACTAGGCGATGTTTAACAATATTTTAAATTATCAAAAAAAATTAGCTATTAACTGATTTACACATTATCAAAATATTTCTATTTTTATAGGCGCTTAATATGTAAATATTTAAAAGGGCATAAAATAGTTCGTAAATACAATTACACGTACGGCGTCTATACATAACACCCGCATATAATTTCCCACATGATATTTAAGTAAAATTATTTTAAACGCGTGGAAGAAATATTACAGATAATAAACCGTAACGGACGAAGTTGAAAAAAAACCCTTCAAACATTTTGAGCGCCGGAAGGCAAGGCACATGTTTTGCTAAGGAAATATATATTAAATAAACCGGTAATTTAATTTTTAATTCATCCTCATATTTTTTTTATTGTATCAGATAAAACTGTAATTAAAGTACATATATCACTTGTAGAATAAAAAAAATATATTGTAGTGTACAAAAATCTTTTAATATGTTAATTTGCTTATTGTTACTTTGACATATTAGATTTTTTTATGAAGTATCGAAAGACAATGGTCCACAACATACATCCAATCATAATCATACAGCCAATTTCAAAACACTCCCGGACGACCGTTGTCCAAAGCAACGGTTTCAAGGCATATGTCTAATTCAAGCGCCTGTTCACTGGTTATGAAATATATGCAAATTTATGCGCCTTTATCGGACATCGATGTGGGATACATTTTAAGTCTATTTTAATAAAAAAAATAATTACACCTATCATGAGCTTTGATAAGTGCTATTAGGTTTTTGCTTCCCCTAACAGTTGCGGAGTTTTTATTACGGAATAGAGAAAATTAACAATGAAAACACATAGGAATACATTTAAATTTATTCATCAATCTCCTAACTTATCGGTACCCCCGTAGAATTTTATTCGAATGTCCAAAGTGTGCTAAATTCTTTTATTTGGTTACAATCTGAAATCGTCCAAGTCCGTGTTTTAGGCCGCGTCTTGAATTTAAACGATTGTTTTGACTGCTCCCTGGTAAATATACGGACGGTCTTCAAACATTAGCAGTGTGGATGATACACTGAGTGGAATGATTTCAATATTAAATATTAATTGTTAAGGAAACAAATCTAACAATTATCATTTATTAATCTGATTCTCAATCAGAAATATATATATAATCTATTTGATATAGGACCTGCAGACATTTTAGGTTTGTGTTTAAATAACTGTAAATAAACTAACTGACAAAATTTCTTGGTTCCCGCCATAAAATTTTATATAAGGTACATAATCTATTTAATATCATCATTTTGTACTTAACAGACACGTATTATGACATCTCATACTCTTTTCGTACATTATATTAGTAAGAACAGAAAAAATAAACGCAATTAATTGATACAATTTCGTTGAAAGCATGAGTTTTTATTCCGTCCCATTTACTTTAAAAAGTATATTAGAATAGAAATAAAAAAACGAGACACAACTTTTCAATTCCAACGGAATATATTATTGAGACTTCGGGATGGAAAATTTTAATCGCAACAAAACACACAAACGGAAAGTTATATAAAAAATAAATAAAGATAAATTGACGCAATATATTCAAATTTTAGAAACGGTATTCCGTTGGCTTGCCAATTAAAAAGTTTAGAGCGAAGATATGGATCGCTTAGTGTCTGATTTATATTCACAAAAATACATCTCTGAAATAAATGAAACACAGTATTCGCTTTGTCACTAGTTAGTCCGTTAAGATTAAAAAAAAAATATTTAAAAATAGGCCTTTGAAATGAAAATATAGAATTGGAAGCTGAAATTGTAAAAAAACTTGTTCTGGAAGAAGAACAGAAGAGAAACTGAAAATAACTCATTGAAGAAAATATAGAAATAACATGGCGTACCCAAAATGGCGACTAAACAGACTTTTCCTAAAAAATATTCCTTTTCTTTCCTTCAATTATCAAAATTCTACTAAATAGGAATGTGCTATATCTATTATAACAAAATAATCTGTTCTTTACATTATATATAATTCCTTATATCAAGACGTCAATAATATTAAAAAAAAATATTTTTGCAAAACTTTAAAAAATAGTGTGAGACGAATAATAAACAAAGATAAAATGTTTAATAAAAAATATAGATACGTGGCGATCAGCGTTTTAGTACGTGAAAAAAAATATCTTTTTAAAGTAACGTAACGAAGAATACGAAAATCAATAAATTATAATGTAGTACAGTTTTCATTATTTATTCTTTCGCTATCTAAGTTTGTCATTCAAAAGGAAAGGAATTGGTGTTCGGATTACAGTACATACATATTAGAGTTATCAGTTTATCCACTCGTTAAGAGATGTCGCTAGTAATTATGGAACCCTCCTCAATTAGCATAGCCTTTGATTCCGGCTCAAGTAAGCTTTTTTTGCTAAACCTCCTTAATTTCCTTCATAAATTCGCGAGACGAAATTTTCTCTTTGGAAACGGTTCAAAAATCATGAATATGTAGTTGCTCGGTACAGCGACCGCGTTTCTTGAAATTTTGCATTTATTTTTGTTGTAACTTTTAAAACTTACGTTTGCTTTAAGGAAGTAGAATCTTCTAGAATATTTGTTACGTTAAACAACATTCCGAAATTTCGAAATAGGAAAAAATTGAAATACGAACGCTTTTTGTTCATTTTGCCACTTTTTAAATTTCAATTACGTAATTCATTTACTCTACGAAACATTTGATATAACGCCGTCATATTTTTCTTCAATAACTCTTAATAACTCTAAGGAAAAACAAATCTTATAATTAAAAAAGTATTCCGGGTAAGTCTCCGAATTTAAGCTTTTTGTAACGTAATGCAAATTCAAAGACATTAGCGTAAAGATAAGAAAAGGGATTAAACACTGAAACAGAAGGCGAAGATTACTTCTGACGGTTAATTATAGTAATTACTTCAGATAATATTGTATAGGATTATTGAAAAATATGGAAGCAATATGTTCGACAAAAGCGTCTGAAGAAAATTTAAATCTAAGTATCAAATCTGCATTTTAATCATAAAATTTTCTGAATAAACTTTCATATTGTAATCTTATTTTATAATAAATCACAATCGACCATATATATACGTATAATAAGTAAAATATCTGTCTGAGACACAAACTAAGTTCAATATGACCAAAAGCAGCTCGCAGACGAAACAATAACAAACCAATATTTATCAATAACCAAAACCAGAAGATATAATACAATGAATTCGAGCAATAACAATAAAATATAACATCGCAGTCGTTTCACTATAAATTGTATATATTGGTGTTTCTGGACGCGGTCCAGTCAGGGTGCATATGAAGTAGGAGAGGGCATCGCTTAAGGACAAGATGGATTGAATCCACGCTCGTTTATCACCCATCCGTACTTGTTTATTCAATAAAATACTATTCGTTATTTGTTTTCCCTCACACGTAACATTCGATTATTCGACTGGCAACACTACACATTATGTCTGACATTTCTAATGACATTTTAACATCCGTAGTAGTATTCCGGTACAAATCAGTTAACTGTTTAAAAAACTATTTACAAAAAAGTGATATCAATGCGACTTAAAGGCAATTCTTATTTTTCACAATTGACGTGGGGTTTTATAGCAATATAGTTTAATAAATATTTACAGCATCCGCTTTGATCAGCGGAGTGAGAGATCCCGGACCGGCCGGGGCAAGTATTGTAACACCCCTCAGATATGTGTGTTGAAACTTGCATTTATATTGACGGAAATTGTGTTTATAAAAAGGATGAAAGGAAATCCTAGAAGGATAAGTAGCAATAAACAATGAAATTGTTTTTAAATGGAAAATGAATGTTTAAAAAACTCTTTCACTCTCATATAAAGTTATTTAAATCTCTTTTATGTTATTTATCAATATGCTCAAAAAGTAATCATATAAACAATATTGTCTTCCATTACATAAATATTTATTAAAACAATTCTTTTTCTAATAAACAGTGTTGCCAGATATTCGTAAGGAAACCGCGCCGTTAATTACGGGAGGTCATCAGTATGCATAATGAATGAGATAAACGCCATCTCGCAGCGCGCGGCGGAACTAAATAATGGCAAAGTAAAGTGTACAAGATTGATTGCTCTGCGTTTGTGAAAAATGGTGTAAGCTAGTTCCGTATGAATATTTATAATAAGCGAATCGGACTACAACAATGTACTTAAATAATAATAAAACTCATTCATAAATCTCATATTTTCCTAAAAGCTCTCATTACAAATAGTACTTCGTAAATATAAATTTTATTATAGAACAAATTAATTCTCTGATAATTGACTTCTGTATATAAATGTTTTAATATAGCCGAATCTATATTTATTTATGAAACATCGTAACGAGAGAGTTGGAAGCAACAAAGTACGCGCACATTATCCCCTAATCCCAAGAAACATAATTAAATCACAAATTTATCATAACGACGACATAACCGCGACCATTACTCTAAAGCTACAGTATACCGTAAAGTTTGCCAAAAATACATTGATGTTACGCTCTGATACAACTTTCTCAACTTTTTTACCTTAGTGTAAGGTTCCTTTTCATTTGGCAAGGACGTAACTGTAACGATTTAGTTTCGCGCGTTCATACATAAAGGGACTATAACTAACAGACAAGAGATGTCGCTAGTAGTCGATTTATCATCCCATCTGACAAGTGGCCTGTCCGCCGCAGACTCCAAGATGCTTTTTAGTGCCCACCTACAAGTTTTGGGGATTAGGGACGGTATATTTTAACAACTGGATAACAATTTATATACACTCATAAGTTCTGTCTCTATTCAAACAATTATAAGTATATTTTAAAACATGAACGACTCCCTACACAGCGGTTAGTTATTTTGTGTATTTATGTAATTATAACTCATTAATCGCAATAAGAAGCTTGAAAACATATTACCTTAAGTATATTTTACTCGTACAAAATTGACTGTGAATTAAACAAGAAACTAATTTGACATTCATGGAAACAGCGTTTTCATACAAACAAAATCCGAGTAATATACTGTAATTAAATTACGTAATGTCAAATTTAAACTTTGACAAATATTGTCTATGCAAAAATTTAAATAATTAATATAAAATTTCTATAAAAAACTAAGTAAGTTTTGTTAAAGTCCTGTCATGTTTTGGGCTTATATTAATTTTTTTTTTAATTCTGCTAATGTGAAATCCTTAAAACAAAGTCGAAGAACCGAGACGATACAGAACAAACGTAAAATAAGAAAAACGTAAGTCACCTCATCGGAGCCAGGGCGGGCGCCGGGGCAGGGCCGGGGTAGGGCCGGGGCTTCAATGAGATACGGTGACCTCACGAAAATCGTCTCCCTCCACATTAACGTAATAGCCTGCCCGCACTCATGTCGGTATATTAATTAACATTATTCTTCTTATTTTATTGCCTCTCCTTGATAGTGTTTGTTTGTTTCTACAACTGTCCAGGGTCGTTTACATTCCGACTGAATAACAATTGGCTAAATAAAATACCTTATACGTTTACCATTTCGTCTTTATTGTCATAATAAAATGTTGCCAGATTACTTTTAACTAATTCAACATTAAATTAAATTCTATTTCGATTTTCTTTCAGTTTATATTAGTTCAAAATTATTTATTTAGAATTTCCATGATAATATGGTCGAATATAAAGAAGCAGGGGCTTAATAATTCAAATATCAAATCATGTGAGAACAAAAAATCTTCATTATATTATTGTTACAAACGATATATATAGTGCACTTTAAAACAATGATAACTTTAACTGAAAAGCTCCTGAGACTATAAAAAATCAATTTTATCGTCGATAATTTGTACTCTGAAGTAAAATCAATTTTCTTTTTAATATGAACAAAACACAGACAATCATTTTAAGGCTCTATTTCTCTTAAGACATTCGTTTCGAAGGTTCCATAAAGTAGAGTACATGGGATGGTTTTATTTGCGAATCCTTTGTACATAGAGTCGGGGCGGCGCAAGCGAACTGCCAACACTTCATTTATAGGGTTGTCTATCATTTTACGTTCAGATAATAAACAATATGTTTTTATATAATTGTAACAGAAATAAATAAAAGTACATAGATTAATAAAAATTATCAGACGTAAAATCATTTTCTACATTAGATAATATGACTGCGTACATGTAATAGAATGTATGAACACATCCCCTCATTAATGCAACACAAATTATAACTGTATGGAATTAAAAAATTAAAACATTAAAAAACATGTGAGTGAGCCGACCCTAAACGGACACCTCCCTCGCAATACTGTAAAAGAAAGACTATACACCCTCGCCCCCGACCTCCCCCCACCGAGAACACTCCAACGCGATTGTTCATGTATGAATTCACCACATTAGAAGTCAAGTAGGATAAAAACGGGATGCAGAGAAAGCTTTGAAAAATATCTCAGCCATTGAGTGATATTCTTTGCCTTAAGTATCCCCTTTTTATTTCTGAAAGCTCGCAAAAATAGAGGACACATGTCCGTCAAATGGATAAAGATCGGTTCGGATTCCTCGCGTTTTTGGTTCAAGTCGAATTCATATCAAGATCGGACAAAATTGTTAACTAATGCTGATTTAAACCGCTCCGGCCGCATTAACATCCGTTTTTACTGAAACAACATTTTTGGTTTACGATTATCTTAAATGGTGGGTAGTTTCTGTTTACGTCAATATTTCAAACTGATCGTGTGTGTCCCCGACGGTTCGATGTATTAACAATAGACTACGTCCAATCGTCTGAGCAGTTTTTCTAATACAGTATTCTAATAAGCAAAAACCTGCTACCGTTCCTATGAAGCCATTTCCATCTTCATCCACTCCCAAACAATTCATAAAGACATAACCGTCTTAACCCCAATAAAACGTTATTACATCTTCTTTGTCTAATTAAATTGATATGCACTCCACGTGAGTGTGTTATGGTAATGCCTGTTTTCCATATATATATATTTTTTCTACGGAATTATTGTTTTTCCCTACGCGTGGATTTGATTAAACCCGAATATAAAGACAACGAAATACAAAGTTATTACCCGCGTTACTCGATAGTCATAGATAAAACATAAGCTTTTATTGAAAGGTATTTCTATTAAAAGTGTTTGCTACGACATATATTTTCATACAGTCAACTGTTGAAAATTTTTAATAGTATACAAAATGTTCTGATTTGACAGACGTTATAAAAACCGGCACAGGTTGAATAAAAACTACCGTCAATCGCACGCAGATAATTAATTTCTCATTCGGGTCAAGAATTAAATTAAACGAGCTTTTATAAGTAGGAATATTAATAAAAAAAAAATTCCACTCTCCTAATTCCGTCTAAAAGTATTAAAGAGTCCTTCATAATCTGGTTATTTCTAAGCGGTGAATGGTTCTTAATGAAAGAAAAGAAGAGGTGTTAATCGTGAAACTTGAGGGTCGGAGTTTTAATTAATACAATCAAAACAAACACCGTCTCAGCGGCTTATATCGGATTTGCATTTATATTTTACGTTCGCGTTGACAGTAGCTTCAATTATTTTTCATATTACTTTCGAAATATAACCTCTTTGGTTGACATTCGTTTTTTTATAAAATATCATTGTATATATATAATCTGTGTCGCTGTCCACAGTCTTTCTGCCAGCGGTTTGTTGAATCATATTAAAAATTCCGTCTATTAATCTGAAACTCCACAACTCATTTTAATATTTGGCGACCGTTATGCTTCTATATTAAAATCTTACCTCTTAATTGAAAAGTTAAATAAAACGTTTACTGTGTTACTAAAGAGGTTCTTCAGGTTTTTATAGAAATTTTTAACAATCGAATGTTAAATATTATCTATATTTCGTAATTATTGTATAGCTAGTATCTTATATGTAACCCTGCGTGTTTTTTTCTTGTTAAAAACTTATAAAAATGTATTATGTATGTCATAATTGACTAATTCGATATATGTAATCGTAAACACACGTAAAAAATATAAACTTTGAACTAATAATAATTTGAATGAGTAAATTTTAATTTTGATTATAACACACACAGTTAATGTTCTTTTATGCAAACATTTGTTACTTTGTGTACGTCACCGAGATCATATGAAAGCTAAATTAAATTATCAGTTTAAGAATGTATTAAAAATGTTACACTTCTTTAATATACTCGATTGTTTGTTAAAAAAATTAATTTTAACAACCGAAAATAACTTTAAACGTGACGATAAGTATGGCACGAACGACACGATAATATATTACGTATATCCTTAAGACTCGTAAAGAATTACGAGTGTTATAATCTGTGAAAACGATTCGTAATTAACTATATATTAACATTAAAAACATATTTAACAATTATAAATACATTTAGAAAAGCTTGTAAAAGTGATAAATATAATAAATCAGAAGCCTTAATGAATATAATGCATGATATCAACTCGGTAAGGGTACTATGAATACAAAATACGGACAGACAGTTAAACCGCTGATATACGAGTATTCTATATAGAGACGAACCGCTGAAAATTTACATGAAACATTTTAATATCTCACCTGGCCTTTTTCTCACGCAATAAAAGCATCAAAAGTTAAATTTGAATCCATACGGAACCCGTTGCGGGGAAACGCTCGCGGGATTATTGCTCTGCGCTATAATAAACGGCTGAAGTTGTATTCTTATGTAATAAATATCTGTTATAAAATAACGGTTACGTTTTCTTGAATTATATATA
>DVQP01002278.1:0-12950 GCA_018231745.1 Danaus eresimus
TTATATATATCTATTAACTTAAATAACATACTCCTACAAGTTGGATAGTTTAGGTTAGAGTTTTTGCTTTTGAATCAACAGCTTTGACATTGCCAATATTCATCGGTGAATGTGTAATAATACTTTTAACTCGAAGGTTATGCGGAAGGGTTTAAAATTTTTAGAGCTGGAATTTATTCCATTGTTAGAATCATATGTTCATTTTCGGTCAAATAGATCATGTAGCTTAGTAATCAACCTCATCTATTGCCTGTTATAATTTTATATCATCAATGAATTTACAACAGAAGGTTCACCAATAAAATTTAGGTTAATTCAACATACTGCTACAAAATTTAAAGATCTAGTATGATAGATAAAATAAACTTTTATTGTGAAGTAAAACATTTACCACTCGTTTTGACTTTTGACAATATTATATGCACTACAAAAATTATAAGTAGAATAGAGAACGGAAATTATACAAATATTGTCAACTACAACATAAGTTTTATGATATTTATAATGTGATAATAACGTTAATTATATCCTTTTATTTTGGTCTTAGTATAAATCATGAGAGGCAAATCCAAAAATGTTAGGTATAATGTTTAAATTGTTTAAATAAAAATGGCTATTATACACCTTATATGTAAGATTTAATATAATCATGTTTAATTATAAATGTTTCTTATTATGACTAAAAGATTTTATAATGTTATCAATAAATACAGTTTTATATATACACATTGTTTTATTTGGTACCATTATTGTAATAAATATTCAGGTCGTTTAAACAAATAGATGGCCATGCCATATCAATGAGCTAGGCTCAATTACGGCTTTTTTATTGAAATATCTCTTATTACACAACACTCATCATGTTACTTGTGGGAAATAAGTTTGCACCACTTAATTGTTTACGAATAGTTCCCATCCTATTCCTGCCCACAAGTTTATGAATAAAATAACAGGAAGGATAACAAGAATCAGCAATATGTAGTTAACGAATTCATCCATTGACGCTTAATCGTATTATTTTAAAATAATTACAAAATATAATCTTTTCGCTTTTGCTTGTCGTATATTGTCACTGTCAATTGTCATAAGCATTGTCTTCTAGATGTCAAAATATATTTGGATGTTATAGACTATATTTTTATTTTTGAAAGATAATGGAAATCATAAATTCTGTCATGAACTTAGGCTAGATATCGATATTTAAAAACCGAGTTAACATTGCAGAATAAGTTTTATTTTTATAAGTGCCCACTGCCCTATTTAGCATTGATGTTGAATAATTGAATTGGTAATTGTAATGAATTTTCAAACATAATTCACAAATCTTTCTCTCTCTTTGAGTTATTAGCGTTTCCGTATAGATTTCGCCAGCAATATTTTAAAAAATACCTATAGTAATAAGTAATAACTTTGATTTACTTCTTAAGATAATATTTATGTGCAATGCAAAATAATCCTGCGAATAAGAAATGAAATCTTAAAAATTTCATTTATCATTATTCTTATCGAATAAAAATCTATTTTCGTGACTATAACAATGGCTGGAAAAGGTTGGAATCTAATCTCTTATTTTGCTGAAGTCTTAATTTGTAATAATTATTACATATACCATATAAATACAGAGCCCTCAACGTTAATGCAGTCTAAATATGATTTAAGGTAATCAATTATAGAAACACTTTTAAATATAAAACTTTATTTAATAAATAATAGTTGTGACCGTAACAAACCGTAAAAAACACACACAACATTATAGATAATTAGGTTAATATTATTAGTTATAATCATAATTTTAAACATGTCAATAACATTATAGGCACAAATTTCATAAAACTTAAAGTTTATAAGTCTCGAAGAGGCAGTTTATTGCTTGTTGCGCGTCTTCAAAGTAGCGAGGTTTATCAGCTCTGGTAATGCCGTAATCCGGTTCCAAGGCCGGTAACAAAGAACTCTCGTAACCACAGTGGCTAGTGTTAACACTAGCTCTCACTGATTGGTTCAGTGTGTGAGACACGAATCTAGTTGGCTGCGGTGTACTAAATTTATTTCTAGTGTTATTGGTCATCCTCTTCATCCTGTTAACATTGCCCTTAATAGTAACTAACATCTTGTGATTTTCTGCAATTTGCAGAAACTCGGTCAAATCCTGAAATTTCAAATTAATTTTGTTAACATCTTACTATTTACCGTAAGTTTTTGAGCAATCTTCAGACATTATTTAAATTTTTTCCTTTCAGTAAGCAAATATTTGGAATATATTTTTAGTCTATATGACAGATTAAACTCACCTTCTTAACTTCATCGTATTTGGAAAATAGCCACAAATAAGTCGCAAGTATACAAAACAATGTCGTTTCACTGTTACTAAATCGCCACATGAACTTTAGGACGGGCGCCATACGATCTCTCTGAAACAGATATAAGAATATTAGTTAACAAAAAATATAATTAAATTTTATAAATCTAAAACTATTTATTTAAAATGTTTGGATAATAACTTACAGCGTATATTTTGGGTCCCGTTACTCTATACCTAGTCAAATTAACTAGGACGGAGGCAGCAGATTTCAATACTTCTATGCTAGAAATAGATCTGTTCGTAACGGACATGTAGACATAGACCCGGCGTACTATAGACGCTGCGTTTGAGTTGTACATCATCGGGAACACTTCCGTTAGAAGTTCTGATTATACAAAAAAATAAAAAAATAAAATGAATCATAGAATGAAAATATAAACTTAATATACAATTGACCAAATGCAGAAATGTAATTGTGTGTAAAAAATCTAATACGTCTGGACGCCATAAATCAAAGAATTAATTGAAGTAGCTACTAAGTTCTTCTTCTTGTTTTATTATGAAATGTTTATTTTATTATGAAATGTTTTATTATTTAACTATGTGATCCTTACCGAGTGATCGGAACGCTCTGATGACGGTCTCAATGTCGGACATGTTCCGCAGCACATCCATAGCTTCTTCATTTCTCTCTGCCAAAGACTCCTGAGTGGAGCGTAGCCCGCCAGCCCGCCAACGAAGACGCAGCCGACGCACGCGAGTGTCACCCGCCATACGAGCACGATGGCCGCGGAACAGGGCCTTTATTTCATCATCATTAAAATGTTAGCATAATGTATAATTGCAATTCTCCATTTTATTCTGTACCCAAAGTAATAAAAGATCTTTTATATCTACCACACTGAATCTTCCATTTAATTAACCCAAGTTAGACATACCTGTATTTTAGAAGCAGCCCAATTTCTTCTTTGCTCCTCTCTCAACTTTTGTATCTCCGCCTTTTTGTTTTCAACTTGTCTTCGCACCAACAAACCTCTAGCTGCAGCCTGTACCTTAATGATAATTTCTTTCCTATGTAAGAAATCTCTACGTACAACCCTCGTCATAATCCTTCCTCGCCATAGTCTTTGAATGAACGTCACATGTCTGATATAACGTTTAAACCAAGATTGTGTCAAGAATCGTCTCGCGTTCTTCTGAATGCATATAGCTGCATTGATTCTTTGTTGCTGCAGCACAGCTCTGTGTTTTTTCAGTCTATACACAGCCTGCAGCACAAGAGCGGCAGATCTTAGACGCAGGTACCGTTTTCTGTCTATGAAGCATCGTATGCAAGCTTGTAATTTAGTTACAGAAGTCTTAAAGTTAACGTATTTCTTCCTTTCAGCCGTAGCTAACTTGTAACAACGATAATATCTCTGTATGGTGATGGCCGCTGTTAGCGCCTGTACATATTGTTTTCGAGCAGAATACTTTCGGTAGAGCGATTGTATGATAATTATTTTCCGTCTGATATTAATGTATTGTGCTCGGCATTGATTACGAAGTTTGATAGATAAATACCATATTTGTATTTTATCTGCTGCCGCTTGTCGAGCTAATGCCCGAGCGTGATGTTTAGCTCTGACTCGACGTTGAATGAAAATTGCTGATTGTCTTAGTGCGACATAATGACTATGTAATCTCTTAGTTTCCCTAAAATTCCTGTATCTCGTCTGAATTAAAGTTGCAGCATTTTTCATACTAACGTAATATTTCCTTTGCTCGCGCTTCGCTAAATATGCTCTGTAATACCGTTGAATGCTGATACAGGCTCGTAATATTCTATTAAATTTATTTTTCTCTTGTAACATTAACTGATAAGCTCTGAATCTTCTTTGAATGACGCTGGCTGCTGACAGCATATTCAAGTAGACAGTCCTGTCTGTTCTCATCGTTATTAAAGCTCTATATCTCCGTTGAATCTGAATTGTTTGTTGTTTTAATAATAGATATTTGTTTCTTTGCTCCTCGGCAACTTTGTATGATCGATAGTACGTTTGAATGAGTTTGCATGCATTCAAAATCCTTAAATACCGCATCCTCTCTACTTTCATGAGAATATAAGCTCTATACTTCTGCTGCAAATAAATTGCAGCTGAACGTTTTCTTATGAAGTCGGACCTCTCCTTCCTCATAGCTGTCAAGGCTCTGTATCGTCTTTGCAGCACAATAGCAGATTTTTTATAACTCAAATATACAGATCTATCTCGTCTCATACAACGCAAACTTCTGAATCTTTCTTGAATGCACAGAACCGCTGATTTAAGTTGGCAATAACTCTGCCTAACTGTTCTCATAGCTCGGTATCGCCTGTAATGGTTTTGTATGACACGTGTAGCGTTTATGATATTAAGATAGACATTTCTTTGTTTTTTAGTTTCTAGATACGATCTATAGTATCTCTGAATTGTCACAGTGGATGTTTTGATTTGGACGAAATTATTTCTAATGGTTCTAGTCAGTACAACGCTTCTGTAATATTTTTGGATGTATATAGTGGCTGTCTTTATTTGAAGATATTTTTCTCTTTGTTTTCTACCCAGCAAGTAAGCCCTGAACGTTTGCTGGATAACAAGACAGGCTCTTTTTGTTGTCTCATACGATTTTCTATCTTCAAATCCTCTTTTCCTACTTCTATACCATTGCTGAATTTTAACTACAGCTGTCTTATGCTTGAGATAATTTTGTCGTACGACTTTTGCAAGTTTGTAAGTTCTGTAGAAGTTCTGAATGATTTGACAGCATGATTTAATCTTTAAATATTGAGATCTCTCTGAGCGCATTAAAATCGTTGCTCTATATCTTGTTTGTATTAAAACCGCTGATCTTTTTATTTCTTCAAATCTTCTTTTATGTTCTCTCATTAGAATCATTGCTCTGTATTTTGTCTGAATGAATACAGTCGCTTGTTTTATTTTCAAATAACTTGCTCGGTCACGACGCATAGCCAGCAGACTACGATAGCGCGTTTGTAACATAATCGCTGAATTCCGAAGTCGGAGGTAATCATTTCTATTTAATTTCATTTGCGAGTAACATTTGAAAGCCCTCTGAATAATTATAGCCGAGCTTCGCAATCTTTCATACTGCGCTTTTGTTTTCTTCATAGTCAGATATGATCTTATTCTGTTTTGAAGTATGACTGTTGCATTTTTCAGTCGTATAAATTTTCTTCTCCCTTCTCTCATAGCAAGGATTGCACAGAACTTCCTCTGTAACGATATTATGAGATTTCGTTGACGTAAATATTCTGAACGTGATTTCTTACATTTGTAATTCGATTGCATTTTAATTGCGAAATGTTTCAATTTTAAGTATCGTTCTCTCTCAATCCTCATGTTAATCAAAGCTTTGTAATGAGTTTCGATTGTTGCAACTGAATTCTTAAGTTTCATGAATTGCTTTCTCGACTTGAGCATTCTAAATTGGCTTTGAATGATAACGGCACTTTTCTTAATATCTGCCAATGATTTCATTTCTTTCCTCATAAGTAATTTTCCTCTAAACCTGTGTTGGACTTGCAAAACGGATTTCCTTAGACTGATATACCATTTTCGAACCAAAAATCTTCGAATGACGCTTTGAAGCAGGATAATTTTTGTCCTCATCGTCTCGTAGTTCCTCACACACAGCCATCGTCTAACTGTGGTTTGTATGATTATAGCTGATTTTCTTTCCAATTTTTGCCTCTGCAGTCGTAGCTTAAGCAAATCCTGTTTGGCTTGACGTATTAATTTCATATTCTTGTACCAATAAGCAATTTTCAAAGCGCTAGTTTTATACGACTTCAAGCGGCTACGGCACAACCACATCCTGCAGTACTTCTGTATCACAATAGTGGCCGTGGTCACTTGATACATTTTATATTCAACCATACGGTTATACTTGAACCTGCGCCACCAATACTGAATAATGCTCGCAGCATAATTTTGCTTAGCGATTATTCTTTCTTGCTCCCTTTTCTTCTCTACTATGACCTCGTATTTCTTTTTCCACCACGTCTGTATAACGTTAGCTGCCTTTTCAAACAATGGCGCCCTGAACACGTGTATGATTTGCCATAGCAGAGACAATGTTTTCTCTCTGTGACCATCGGCTATGTCGGTTGCTGTAATGTCACCGAGTATAACGAAGTCGGCCTCTTTCAAAGCATTCAATGCTACTTGGACGTTATGAATCTTTTGTAGACGGGATATGGCGGGAGTTCGCAGTTGATGCAGCAAGCCGTTCTTCATCAATATAATCTCCATGACTTTTGTTAATCTCACTCCGTCTCTGATGTCGATGGCGATGTTGTGAACGGCGTATTTATACTCGTCCAAATAAGATTGTTTGTGGCTGACCATGTAGCCCAGCGGGCGAAGGTGTTTGGTTATGTCTCCGATACCAGCGATCAGCTCTCTAGTGAATCTTATAACAATCTCCCTACTTTCTTTACATATAGCGTTCCTACAGAACAGGCACGGATCGTGCGAGATCAGCTTCTTTTGCTTCGCCTGATCCAAGAAGAATACTAGCATGAAAAATTTTTTCAGTGTGTACTTCTTGATCGCGTCCATGTAAGCCGGTGAGAGCATGTTGGGTGTTCGCGATTTGGAATTTTTGCTTTTGAGATTTGGATTCTTAAACATTCTGTGTACAATAAAAGTGGTCAATCCTTCAATGTCGCTGTTCGACTTAAGAGGCAATACAAGACCGTAGATAGCTTCCAGTCCTATGCGCAGCCAGAGTGGGTTGTAGGAGAGCAGAAGCTCCATTATAATCTTCTGAAGTCCCACATCTAAATGCAGATTCCTATCGTTGCGTATGGCTATTAACTTCTTTTCTATTTGCAAGTGTAGTTTGGTGAATACTTGACATATTTCCGGTGACAACAGTAGAGCTCGCGCCGATCGCCTCAAGCTCTCTAATCTATGGCTGTTGTGGTACAAGCTGCAGACCTGTTCCTTGGTCGGCGCCGCTGGTACTTCCTTATTCCTATTTTCTATCCAAGCTTTGCCCACGTCTATCTTTTGTTCCACGTTACTATCGAGATCTGCTGGTGGAGTAAGAATGCAGTTCAGCCAACGTTTGAATTCCTTTTCGAACTTTTCTACAGCCCCTTCATCGTAGAAGTATGTTGTTGATAAAAAGGGATCGACTGTTAATGATTGAGAGTACACGTTGCCAACATGATTTAGTGAGATATTGGTGGATTTGTTAGCTTCAAACGTCTGATTCCCTTTGACGGATCTCGGCTTTGAAGGTTTCCTTGCCACTGGAACAGGCATCTTCCATAGTTCTGGTTCTACTCTTAAGGCCTTCTTCGACCAAGAATTTTGTCTTATAATAGACGATTTATTGGTTTTATCAAATGTGCAGTCGATAGTGAATGTTGCTGTCTGCTTATCGGTTTTATCAAATGGTTGTGTCTCTGAAAACTGCACACTTTCTTCAGGTATTGACTGTAGAGGAGGCGAGAGAGATCTCGGTGGGGATCTTATATCCGATCTTAAATCTTGATGCCAAATAAAATTGTCAGGTTTGGCGGGATGGTTTTTTTCCATCATCTCTCTTTGATACTCCTTGAAAAGTGCTTGACGACACATCTTAGCGTTTTGTTCTCTCATAAAATGCTGTTTCGAGTCTATGTACATTTGATTTACTTGCTGGTCGAATGGCGTGTTTGGCGAGTCTTTTGTATACGTGTCGGAGCTCAATCTCACGTTCACATTGGATTCGTCAATAAGATCGTGAGTGTCAGAATTTAATTTTGGAATTATTTTCCTCTCTGTTGAAAATCGCGGTGGAAAGAATGACAGCTCACTGATTCTTGAAAAATCTGTGTTTATAGAAAAGTTCGGACTGTTCAGATCTTTAGGAGACGAGGTATTTGGTATCTTCTTGTTTGGTAGAGTCGGTGTTTCGTTGCATTGATTAATGTTCTCGTATTGCATGTGGTTAACAGTCAGCCATGTGTTCGGTTGATGAGATGATGTTATGCATAAAATGGAGTGGGTCTCATTTTCCTTATTATTCTTAATATTTAAGCTATCGTCAAAATCACTGTCTGAATTCATGCTTAATATAATTTGGGGACCTTTGTTTAGTTTGTCATTTTTGGATGGAAGACTTTTTAAGGGTGTGAATGTCAAATTATCGAAGATGTCAGTAGCTGATGAATCATTATGCTGTTTGTTGGATGGTTTCAGGATGTTATTACACATATTAGCATTATCGCTGCTTACTGTACTGTATGTTTTATCGTAAGTCTGTTGCAACACACCTTTGTTGTTTTGTATGTTAGAGAAAATTTCTGTTGTATTGAAATTTAAATCTGCACTATTAGGTGAATCAAACGGACATTTCTTGGTGTTGGAGTCGATAGAGTAATTGTTGTATGATATATTCTCTTTGTTAGCACATACTTGAAACTCTTGAGATTCAACAACGTGTATTGTCTTTTTAACTTTAGTTGTATTATAAACTGTTTCGATTTTCTTTTTATAAACAGCGACAGGCGACTTCTTGGCTGATTTCCTCTTCATTTTACCAGGTGATGTTTTATACTTGGGTTGATTGTTCTTACTTTTGACATTCTGCAATTAAAAACACAGTATAATTTGCTACAACATTCCACTTAAGTGTATCAAATAATTTACAAAAAAACTCATACCATAATTGACTTTAAGACTACAAAGACATCATATCTGCCCCTGTCATCATTGACAAAACGTATTGTCTCCCTGAGAGCAGTAGGCTGTATTGGAGTCCACATCATTGTGAGATGGTAACATGTTTCTGGCTCAACTTCCAAATATTCACCTGGCAAATATATAACAAGACCAGGAGGTGTGGCTTTTCCTAATTTTATCTATAACACAAAAAAGCCTTAACTAAACATTAAGTTGCATAATTTCAAATAAAACAAACATTTTATATTCACAATGATATTATTGACTTTATGAGAGTATAATTGTATGGAATGAAGTGTTCCGGTAATTGATAAACGTTTAAAATGTTATCTAAATATTACTATTACAATTTATGTACAGAACGAGGGTGCAATAATGAAGGAAATAAAAAATATTTCGTAAATCAAATTAAATGTTCACAGTGAAACAATGCTAAGAGTATTCAAAGTATTTAAATATTATGGGTAATTTTTTAAAGTATTTATCCATTATAAATTCATATTTACTTATGTGTTAGACATAAGACAGAAAAAGATTTTGTTGGAGTAATTCATCCTTTTAAATAAAACCTAATGGGAAAAGTAAATTGTATATGGCACTTGTAAAATGAAAAGTTATTTTCTTCGAATTCAAATAAGTACAAGAACAAATATAACAGTTTAGGCGTCTCATTTACACTACAATGCAAAACAGCTATGTTTTATATTTGTACTTGCATATTTAAGGGAAAATTCCATTAGAATTACCTGTTGGACGCATTTTGAAGGATTAAAGACCTCTAAAGTTCTTTCACAGGTTCTTCCGATCAAAACATTGTCAAACACAATTTGAGGAGGTTTCGAAAACGGTGCTAGGATAAGTCTCGGGCACTCTTCCTTTGGAGATCTAAGAAGGACTTCTTTTTTCCGGGCCCTTTTTAAATGTTCAGGAGTATTCTCTATCTACAAAACAATACATTAATAGAAAATCCCTTTTGCTTAGCTCAATAAATTAGACACAAACACTTTAAACATACTTCGAAATACATTATAAAATATTAAAAGATCATTTGAACACAATATTCAATTATCACACATATTCTGATCATAAAATTTTAACTGAACTCCAACTGAACTAATGTTTCTTTTCGAATTAAACAAGTTTAGTTTGAAAATTTAAAGAAACGGTTAAAACCTTCATATAAGAATTGAGATACTTTAGCACAGATTAATATACTTATTGAAGAAGTGAGATCAGTGGTAATATATTTTTGTATATTAAGAAAAAATTAAGTATAAATAGTAAATATGTATAAAATTATATACATATAATTATTTGATGTTGTCTAACCATATAAAATATTTTGTATTATAAAACAAAACTGTTGTAGACAAAAATTAGTAATGGCAACCCTATAATCTTCTGCCAACATGCCAGCTGGGGACTATCTGTCACTAATACCCTTATGAATTGGATTGTCAAATTTACTCTCATCGAGTCTTTTGCTCCTTTGCCTATTCGATCTTACCATCTGTGACCTATCAGATTATCGTGGTAGGTATTTGTCGAGAATTAATTACTGGTTTCTATTAAGTGAATGAGATACGTTATCTGAAACTACATTCTTTTAGAAATAGTAACATACAAATCATGGCCGATTCTCAAGTGTACGACAACACTACTTGCGTAGTTTGTTTTAAGACTGTCGTTTATTTCTCAATTGGTGAATGTGATCATCCTGTCTGCTTCGAGTGTTCGACTCGCATGCGAGTTCTGTGCCTGCAGAATGAGTGTCCAATCTGTAGACAGGATCTTTCAAGGGTATGGTTTAATACAATTTTGCTCTCCATATAATTTATTACATAGGATGTGATATATTTATTTGAATTTTATTTCTTACAAAAAAATAATAAAAAAATGTTTATAGCTTTTATATCAATATATCATATTATTGATAAATATAATAATATTCATTCCTAAATTGTATTGCACAATAATATTAATTTAAATGATATATTAATAAACTTAAAAGTATATTTTAAATTTACTTTTTTTTTTATTATTTATTGTCTTTCAACAATAATGTTTAAAACATATTATTAATTTTGAATACCATGTTAAATATTTGTATAGAAATAGAAATTGAGTTAATTTCGAAAATATAATTTAAGGTGGTGTTTACGGATAAAATCCAGCCATATAAAGAGCTTCGGAACCAAGAATTTCCTGACCGACTGTTTGAAAGACAATTCAAGATAGGGTTTTGTAATGAGCAGATAAAAAAGGCATATGAGAAGCTTCTGGAGAACTCATGTTCCATTTGTGACAAGACTCCATTCCGTACATTTTCAATGCTAAGTGATCATATGAGGAAGGTACATGAGCGCCACTACTGTGATCTCTGTGTGAAACATCTTAAGGTTTGTCATTTTGCTTTACTTTAAATATTTTCTCCATACTTATGTTTAAACATTACTAAAATAATATTGTGTTTAGTTAATGACAATAGATTCTTAAATACTTTTTCAGTACCTACTTATAAATGGAATTGACTATGTATATATTGAAATTATGTGATAAATCATTGTGGTCATTAAGAACTGTGTTAATAAATATTACTTACTTCCTTAAATATGATTCAATATGATTAATAAGGGAAGTACACAATAATAATATTAAATTCAGAAGTAATTAAAATATGAATAGGCTATGTTTGTTGGTTAGATATTCACTTGTGAGCGGAAATGCTATACCAGACAAGAATTAGCGCACCATCGACGGAAAGGCGATCTAGACGATACATCTCACAGGTACATTAAATTTACATGACATACATTAAATCATAGACAATTATATTATTATGTGTTTATTCAAACAGATTTAATATTTTGCTCTTTATATCCTGAACTCCCAAAATCAAAACTAAATGGGTGAATTTAGCAATACAGGATACTGTGATATCCTCAAAAATTATGGTCTATTTTCAGTGTTGCCATACAAATAAATGCTCTGAACTATTTAATTTAAATGGAATGCAATGTTATATTCTTGTTTACAAATTTGGACTTATTATAACAAGATAGATAGGACCTAAATTCGTATCAATATTGTATATTCTGATTTTATTTTGATGTATTCAAGTTTACTATGGTATTAAATTATATGTATCTGCTGTCTCTTTTATGTTGTTGTCAAATATCTTTCTTTCCCTTTTTTGCTCTTTGTTCAATGCTTTTTAAAAATTATTACATTAATCGGATTTAGTTTAAATATTCGTCGTTTTGTTTTATTATCTGTTTCCATCTAGATGGCAACTTCATAATACCCTTCTCGTAGACGCTTATTTGTGAAGAACTCAGACAGCCACATTCAACAAGCCTCTTTTGAGGCTCAACGTTCAACAACCCTGTTTATACCACCAAGGGCGTGTTCGCAATGGACAGGAAAAAGTGGTTATCACTTGGCGCTATGTCCTGGCTATATGGTGGATGCGATAAAACCTCCCATTCGAGATCCCGGAGCTTCTCATTAGTCATCGACGAAGTGTGTGGCTGGCGTTGTCCTGGTGGAACTCTACACCCTTCCTCTATGCCTCTGAAGGCTGCTGGTAGATCATCTTCTTCAAGCGGTCCAGTCGTTCGCTGTAGATAGTAGAATTAAGCCATATGGGAGCAGCACATAGTGCATGATTCCCTTCTTATCCCACCAAACCCATAGCATAACCGTCCTGGCTGTCAATCCTGCCTCGGCCACTGTTTTGGGATGATTCACCGTCCTCGGACCACGACTGTTTTCGCTTGATATTGTCGTATGTGACCCATTTTTTGTCGTTAATCAGCATCCGCATCAAAAATGAGTCGAGTTCGTTGCTTTCTAGCATCATATCACTCAAACATGAAGCCTTTTTGGTATCTAGCCCTCTGCAGATGGTTTAAAATAATTTGGTGACCAGCCCC
>DVQP01002279.1:0-12947 GCA_018231745.1 Danaus eresimus
GAATATTTCTCTGTTATATATATGTGTATATATATATATATATATATATGTGTGTGTGTATGTATGTGTGTAGGTATACATGTCAAAGCTTAATAGTAGTAGAATTATTTGGAAATGCATCAATATATTATATACCTATATAAATAGTGTGTGTAACTTTCCTAGAGCTAATGTTGAAAAACTTAGACATAAGTATCTATTTAATAAAATATTAACATTAGGAAAAAGCAAGGTTCATGTACATCTTCCTGAGTCAATTCATTCGTACATTTATATATTTATCGTATCATAATTATTAACTTGCCTTTATTTGTTTCAGCGTGGACCATAAGCTGGAGTTCTTAATAGGTGACACTGTGTTACCATACAACATGACTGTATACCAGGCCGTGAGACAATTCGGAGAGCAAACGGATGCTGACACGGATACTGAAACGCCATTAGGTGAAATATATTTTAATATATAAGGAATTAGTATAAAGATTCAATACATCATCTCATTTATCTATACACAGCCAATGCTGGTATCTGGGTACAAACTCACACGATCTACTACCGCGCGGTGGAAGCCGGCGAACTTCCACGTTCGGACGCGACCACCTCCCGGAAGGGTAAAGGTCAACCCACCAAGCTGTCATCACGACGTAAACCGGATCTCTTGTGGAACGGTAGGAACAATAAACTTTAAATCACTTTATATATACAATAATATGTATTGTTCATACCTCATTTGAATATCACCTGAAACGTAAAATAAGTCATATCTGTCTTTATCGACGATTTAAAGAGAAACCTGTTTATATAAGCGAAGTTCTATACATACAATTCCTATATAAATATAATATTAATAAATGTGTATGTGTGTGTGCACGCAGAGGGCGTGGTACCTGTGACGTCATCCCCGCTGGTCGCCATGATCCGCGCGGCGCTGGGTGCGGGCGAGGTTCGGGACGCGTCCCTCCCCGCTCTGAGCCTGCTGCGTGCCCTCCACGCTCTGTCCCGCCACTGGCACACCCTGTACCGCGCCGCCTGTCTGCCAGACCACAGACCCCTCGTGCCCAACGCAGACTTCATCAACGCTAAGGTTACAACCCTATTCACTATAAAACCCGGAAACACAACACTTACGATCAAATATGTAGCTTGTATAACAGATTGTATAAGACAAACCCATACAAATATTTAAAATTTATCGTGACAAAATGTTAAGTAGCTGAATTATGTTAACTTTAATGATCATGTTAATCCCAGTCGCTTGTACGTAATGTAATTTGGTTTATATTATTCTTAAATATATTTTCTTATATAATGTCCATGTAAGCTTACTTTGTTCTTAAATTCTCTCTTCTCTTTAAATGTCACATTATTCACATTTAATTCAGAAATCGATTGAATATCAAATATTTTCTAATATACTTGATAGTAAAGTAAAAGTAAGTTACATATATATTTGAATGGAATTATTCTTAATTGAAAATGTATACTAACGGTATGTTTCGCTTATTATTCATTTACTGACATTTCTTATTTGTTTGTACAGCTGGCAGCTAAAGCAAATAGACAACTTCAAGATCCTTTGGTCATTATGACCGGAAATCTTCCTCCGTGGCTGAAGAAGATTGCGTATGCCTGGTGAGTACTTTAACACGATAAAGGTGGGTTACTATGTAGGCGTTGGATCCATAAAGATGTTTTGTGGAAAAATTATAATACATTTACCTAATGAATATAACATATGCAAAAAACTATTTGACTGGTGCAAAACAAAATTTAACTGCAACAACAAGCTTATCTCATTCATGAAGATATTTTTAATGTTGTTAATAATATACCAATGATTTCAGTCCGTTCGTGTTCCCGTTCGAGTGTCGTCACCTGTTGTTCTACGTGGTGTCCTTCGACCGTGACCGCGCGCTCCAGAGGTTGCTGGAGGCGGGCGGGGAGCGCGCGGCGGCCGGCGCAGACGAGCGTGTCGCGCCTCGTCTGGACCGCCGCAAACGGACTGTTCAGAGACACAGCGTGCTGCGACAGGCCGAGCATGTCATGAACGAGTTCGCTCACTCTAAGGTCATTTTGGCTATAATAATTATATATGATATGTAGAATTGACTTAATAACGTATCAAAATATATGGAAGTCAGACGAGATCAGGTTGAGACCTATTTGGTTGGATTAGTGCCTTGAAATGATTTACTTAATATCTTAAGTAAAGTTTTGCGCTTGATGTTGAATATGAAAATATGAATTTTTACGAATATGATCAATGACTACGTTTATTTGCATGTGATTATTCATCTGCACGCTAAATTACTACCCTCTAGCCTTGATGCCAAATTTTGTCCTCTTGCAAATATATTATTAAATAAATAATCTCTGTTTACAATTCGCAGGCTTTACTTGAAATTCAATACGAAAACGAAGTCGGCACCGGTCTAGGGCCAACTCTAGAATTTTATGCTCTAGTGTCCCAAGAGCTACAGCGTGCAGATCTCGATTTATGGCACGGAAGTGAGAACTTCAAACAGAAGCCGACGTCTTTCGGTGGAGAGATAGTGAAGAGCCAGCCGGTGGTGACCGATCGCTCATCGGACGCCGCATCGAGATTAGCGTCTTCCGTTCGTGATGCCTTGAACCTTGATGAGGAGCGATCTCCAGAGCCTTCAGACCTGGAGAAGGAAACTCTGATTCCATCTCCAGCGCCCGACGCTACGTACGTTTCTTGGGCATGCGGTCTGTTCCCACAGGCGGTGGGCCGCAACGCTAGGGCTTCACATCTATCCAGAGTCAAAGCCAAATTCCGCTTCCTCGGCAAATTTATGGCCAAAGCTGTAATGGACTCAAGGATGGTAAGAATTCATATTTTTTGTTTGTTTATTGCGCTGTGAATACAATATACATAATAATTAACAAATCTGTAATGCAGGTGGACATACCGCTGTCCGTGAGTATGTACCGTTGGGTGGTGTGTGAGCAGTCCTGGCTAGGGCTGAGTGATGTGCGTCACGTGTCCCCGGAGCTGTGGCGATCGCTGTGCCGCCTGAGACGTGTGGCGGACAGGGCGCAGGCCATCGCGGCGGACAGCAGGCTCACTAGTGAACAACGAACACATATGGTCAGTTAGCTCGTTAGTCACCATGGGCTCAATTTTTTTAATTTACACTAAATTTATAAATATAACCGAGGTGTATGCGGTGGTTAAAAATCATATTTTTTTGTGATCGACTAGTAGTAAATGCCTTTTGTATTTTTCCCCATTCTATTATTTTTTATTAGTTAACTGTAAGTTAATTATTCCTAATACCGTCTATATTTGTCCGTTGTCAAACTGCAACTGCACCTATACTTTATATTAATCGACATTCATTGCCAAAAGTACCGAAAATTTCGCAACACAATTACGTTAATGATCATAAGTATATTATTCCAAATAAAATCTTTTAGTAATTCTCAATATATCCACTGAAAATGAAGAATTTCTTGGAGGTACAAAGAATACAATATTCTTTGTTGATGAACTTTGAATTAATTTTAAAACATTTGATATTCAGGTAAATGCTTTGGAGCTGGACGGCTGTCCCATTGAGGAACTCGGTCTAGATTTCATACTCCCTGGCGACGGTTGCACCGAGCTCAGGCGGGGCGGCCGAGACCTGCCCGTCACCGCCCACAACCTGCACGAGTACATCACACTCGTCACACACTGGCTGTTATATGAAGGTTAGCCATTTTAAACTTTACAGACAAAAAAGTTGAATATTTTATTACGAGTACATTCCTCCAAAATAACACAACGTTCTAAATGTGAACATAAAAAACCCTCTGCTGAATTTTTGTTGTTATTTATCAATTCCATTAGGCCTTATTGGATGTATTCTATTGCTGCAATATGGATCCTAAACACGTCTTTGCTGGAAGCAGCAGTATCGCTTAATGAGTATATTTCATTTCCTATGTCTAATTTGTTTTTTTATTATTCTGCAGGTGTTATTAAGCAGATGGAAGCATTCAAGGAAGGATTCGAGTCTGTATTTCCATTAAATAATTTAAAAATATTTTATCCCGAGGAATTGGAACAAGTTTTCTGTGGAAGTCCATCGGGTTAGAAAAATTACTTATTCATTATTGAATTGTTTCAATATTATTGTTATTTTTTAATTCAATATGTATATTTTATAGGTGGTCGAGACCAAAGATGGGATCCCCGCCTGCTTGCTGAATGTATTCGTCCAGATCACGGTTACAACGCGGAGTCACGGGCTATAAGGATGCTTATTGACATATTGGCCTCGTACAGCCGCGAGGAACAACGGCTTTTCTTGCAATTTGTTACCGGAAGTCCGCGTCTTCCAACCGGAGGTACACATAGTTTTAGAATTATTTATTATTTTTTGAGATGATTAATTAATGATTATTTACTTGTTTCTTACACAGGTTTCAAAGCCTTAAATCCGCCATTGACCGTAGTGCGGAAATCGTTGGAGTCCTCACTGGACCCAGACGAGTACCTGCCGTCGGTGATGACCTGCGTCAACTACCTGAAGCTCCCGGACTATAGCAGCGCGGAGGTGATGCGAGCCAAACTCCGGCTCGCGGCCTCCGAGGGCCAGCACTCCTTCCACCTCTCGTAAACCTCCCGCCCCTCGCGCTGAATGCTCTTATAAATGTGTGAATGCGGTTAGTGATACATTAATAGTTTTGTTATAACAGCGCCCGAGCTCAGTGCGACTGTTCATGTGCAATCAGAGTGTTTTATTTCCTTACTGTGACAGACACTGAAAGTGCTGTGTTCTAAATATGATTTTGTTTTCATTTAGATTCTTTTTTAGATTACAGAGATATGTTGATAATTATATTTTGTGTTAATTTAATGTGATAGCTTTGTATATTTCTTTACCTTGAAAAAAAAAATCCTCTCAATAGTAGTTTACTGTAAGTGTGTGTTAAGTCTGTCCTCAGCTTGTATAGACGAACCTGTTTCTGTGATGTGTCTTGACTGAGGACTCGTCGCAAAGATCACCACTATTATATTATTAACTTTACATATATTTTATTATATAAGCTACATTATGAAGGACCACTCGTCTCCTTCGAGATCCCATATGCGTTAACATAGCATTTAAAACCAAACGGTGTATGTTTTGATTAATGTTTAAGAATCATAAATGAGTAAAGAAAAAGTGCAAAATTTAATATGTAACAATTTCAATAAAACCATGTAAACAATATTGATCTAAAATGTGTTTTTCTTAATATGTCCCATAACGGAAAACATCAAAGTGGTAGAAATGTTGCTAGGAGTATAACAGTATCCACCCAATGTTCACAATCCACCTGGATAGAAAGGTTTCTTTAAATAAAATAAAAATATATGTTTTATAATATTGTATTATTTGTTTGTACAATCAGCACAAAAACAGAATCTTAATAATAAGTGATGAAGGAATACATATTTTGTATTGACAAACAAAATTATTTACATCAATGTTCAATTATTAAAAGGATAACAGTTTTTTTGAAGTTCCTATAACCTAGTATGATTTATTAAATAATTCAGGAATAACTACAGACACCTTTACCTACATAATAATTACTCTAATACAACAAAGAATTCTGACATTTTTATTAAAATGTCTACAATACCATTGCAAGCCACCCCAGAATAAGACAGGATCCTCCGACAGGGGTGAGACGTCGTAGAGCTCTTTCACCAGTAAAGGCATGGTAGTAGCATGTGCCACAGAAAAGCCCCATACCAGCAATGAAAAATGAACCCACCTATACAACAAAATATAATAGTTGATTTTATATATTAATAAAAGTCAGGATAAATTAAATAAAACAAAAACAGAAAAGTGACTGATTTAAAATGAGGTAATATTTAATTTCAAAATACTTTTTTAATTATTATTCCCAGGTTATCTTCTTTTAGATATTTAACTGAAATCAACTTAGTTCACAGTTAAATTTATCAAAAATATATCTTATCAAAAGCATTATTATTTCAAAGATCATATTTAAAAAGTGAATTTTCACTTATGCTATTAATATTTATATTTTATGTAAATTATGCCATGACTTGCAATATTGTGACTTAACACGTTTTGATAAATATATAAAAAAAGTTTAAACTACTTACGATATATGGCCTTCTACATAATGGAACCGTCATCAGTGCCAGTGTATGTAGAAAATGAAATCTGTTTGCTGTTTCGAAGATTTTTTTGAGATCTTCCTTTGTATCAGTTTCTGGAAAATGTCGGTGTGCTCCCATGGCGCCCAAAACAACGGCGGTGGCTCCACTTAGGCCTGCCAATCTGACGAAAGGCCCGGCTGCTTGTGCAAGCTCCCACAACGGCATTTTGATAATTACTGGCGGGGGTGGTGCTACGACTGTTCTGTCCTTAAAAACTCCCTGTAAAGTAAGAAGTTCTATTTAATAACGATTTGAATTTCTCTGCTTGTCACTTATGTATAAAAAGATGACACGCAGAGATGCGTTTAATCCGAATAACTTACAACACTTCGCAAAATATTCATTGCCCCCTCCGTCACCGTATTTATCATAAGGGTATCCATGAGATTAACCATACCTTTTGGGTTTGAAAAACTCTGGTAGTAAACAAATGAATAAGGAATATAAAATATAATGTTATGAAATAGTTATTACGTTCTAGAATTAACTTTATCGTTCATCAGCCTGGGTTTAAAGATTTAGTCCTAAATATTGATATTTCTATTTGTCAGTGTCAAAAGATAAATCATTAAAAGTTATGGTTTGGGTTCTAGTGTACATTATGTTACACTATATGTCATATAAAATATATTTTTTAAATACTTTTATCCTCTTTTTCAGTGGGTAATTACAAATTCATTGATAAAATAATTAGGTGTGTCGTCATCTGAGTACTTTTGTGCTTTTTTTTATTTGGTATTAGAAGAGATACCTAATGTGCGATGTATGTATCAGATATCAATCAAGTTTTTGTAATGAAATTATCAATATTTAGCAACGTTTTTATCGTTTGTTAAAAAAATTTAGCACAGCGTTAAGGATAAATAATCATACGTCAGAACGATACATACATTCAGCTATTTTAATAAGATTGTGTAGCAACAAAAAATTTGTGGCTGGGCACGTCTGTCGTAGAAATTATCCCGTTAAGGAGAAGAAACTACGATACATGGGCAATATAAGCCAAGATCTATCTTATTAAAAACACACTATAGCGCAACTTTTAAAACGGTCACTTAAAAATGGGCAACAAGAGGTAGAAAAATTGGACGAATTTGCTTGAACCCAACTATTACTGCTTATATTCCGTACAGAATTACAGCAAGCTAAAAATCCCTAACAACGTAAGACGTCAGGGCAAATGTCAATTTTTGTTGGTTGGCTCATCAACAACAGCTACAAATCAAATGTACATTTTACATGATACGAAAGTGCCTGCTTGCTACAAACAAGTTTGTGCTGTACGTCATATGAAATACGAACGCATAATAAAAAAGCTGAAAGATCGTAGATGGCATAAAGTTAAATCTAAAATAATAAAGGGAGTCTTCTAGGTTTACCCTGGTAACAAAATGGTTTACCAGTAGGTATAAGTTTCGATAGTTATGAAGAAATTCCTTTATTCATATACAACTCAAGATTTCAACAACCCTAACTTTTATTTAAATTAAACCCTTTTATATACAAAAATGTAACACCAACGTCACGTATTATATATCAACATATTATGCCAAAAATTATAAAAACTTATGTATTTAAATATAAACAGATAATTAAAATTTTGAATAGATGGATAAAAAGTAAGAATGCTCACTGAAGTACTGCGTTAATTTCTTGCACTTGAGGAATGACGATGATCGTGCCTGTATTTATTATCTATGTTAATTATATAAGTATAACTCATACACGTTCATACCGGTTCACAAAAACAATGTCACAGGAAAAAATATTCGATTAGAAAATATATCTATATAAAATTATTGTAGACTTTCTCCTTTTTAAGTCTCCCTTGGTTTTTACAATATTTTTAAGTGGATGTAGGTAACCAAAAATACCTATTCAACGAATGATCAATCGTATCAGTACACCAACATCAACACATAATATAAAACAAAGCCTCTCGTCTTGTCTGTCTGTCTGTCTGTTCGCGATAAACGGAAAAGCTACTGCACCGATTATCAAACAGCTATCACCATTCCGCATTGTGATCTCGAGGAAGGTTTTACATATAATTTGTTAAGTTTTTGTATTTACTTGTGTACATTAACGATATTTGTTAAAAATGTTGGGTAAACTTGAGCCGAAAACGCTGCCTAATAATTTAGGATATAACAAAATAATATATGGTGGAATTATGTACCTTACATAGGCATAGGTGGCATATATCTGTACTTTAAGGATAGATTTTATATTCATTTTAAACTCTTAAAAATTGGCATCCCTAAAGCGCTTAATGGAAAGCTATTAACATAAATACCGTATTAAGTCTTATCAAAATAAATTACTCCCTTTCAAGCTACAAGCTACATCATGATGACGTCGTTACATCGCTCCCAAAAAACATAGATGTCCCAGGGCTAGAGACACGACTTCAATTCCACAGGCAGTGTATGATAGGAGCACCAAGTAACAGAATAAGATGAGGGTCAAGTAAAAAAGTCCAAGATACGGAGTTATTTAATTCTTTTATTCGGCAAGACGAGAATGATAAATATAAGATACATGCAATTATCTAAAATTGCAGATTGAGTGGTTAGACACAGGAGATTTTTGTATCCCGTTAGCACAAAAATGACCTACCTTAATTAATGATTGGTCGCCAGCATTGCTAAAACTCTTATCTCAATGCGTTCTAGATGACTCTCCCAAATCAGTGTAATTTAGTAAGATGGGGTAAAGGTTCCGAAAAGACTTGCTATATCTATGGGAAGGCAGTTGGAATTGCTAGGTATTTGTTAGAGGGATGTACGGTAATCTTGGATAGCGGTCAATAATCGCATCGTCACGATAAGGTTCTGGAAATCATACGTGAAACGGTTAATCTGTAATAACCACAAAGTAGTGATCAGTAGGTTTTGTGAGAGGGCACTAAGGCTATTAAATCAGATGCTAAGCCTTACCATCCTTAAAGCGGCCTTGGATTGGACTATAATAATGGACACGTGTGAAAAACAATACAAAATCCCCGGGGATATTTGTGCGTCAGCCCCAAGACCATATTTGTAAATTTGCGAATTTTAAAGCGCGTTCTGATGATACAGCTTAAAGTTCCTGGGGAAACCAACATCTCAAAAATTCATACCATTAAGGTTAACAAATATTACGAGCTCACTAACGAACGCACTCGAAATAGGTTCACCGTTGATTTATACGCGGTAGAAGTGAGAGTGAGAGGTATAACTGCTAAAGCTCTCTACAACCTACTAAAAGACTTGGGTCTGTCCAGAATTCACATCAATTCATTCTTAGAACGTACTTCGAAGGCAGTTCTAGTATGTTATTTTCAAATTTGATTAGGCAGAGAGAAGAGCTTGGACCGGGGAAGTGAGCGTTTAACGCGCGTTAGATTAGGCGGAAGGGCAGCAGTCCCAGGCACTGTTGAAGATCTCCCTGCAACGCGATAGACCCGGCACCCGCACAGTGAATCCATTGAATGCTAAGAGATTTCGTATCTGTAAATTATTTAAATCGGTTGTACCATTTAAAAGTTATAATAACTTGAGTTTTATAATTAACAAAATTAAATAGTCTATGTTATATTTTTTGTAAAGAGCCCGTGTGAAGCTAGGGTCGGTTCCTAGTAATTATATAAAGTAAATATAATACACACGAGTTTTCATTGTTAAAGACTTTTTGTGACATTAAATTTTTGTGTATAGCAAAGTAGCAGTTGCCGCTTTAATCTTAAATCGACGGTTCAACGTTTTCAATCAAAATTATTATTGGCTGCACCAATAGTTACGAATTAATACGAAGTGTAGAAGTTTATTCAGAATAGCTGTAAATAGTCTTGGAATTATTTTATTTTCAATAAAAAACAAAAAATTCTACTTCATATAATGTTTATTTATTTTATATAAAATTAATTACATTATCAAAATTTTAATAATAATATTTAAAAATTATGATAAATATAATGTCACGTACGCTCGAATAAAACAATTCTTATACTTAAATAATATCATTCGATTACGATTTGACAAGAATATTGAAACTATACATTCATTCACAACCACAAAACTTATTACATATAAATATACATTCTCTTTATTTAAAACAGAGCTGTAGACGCTTAGAGACTTGAAGAAAAGTTTTTCAGGGAATATTTTTGTTTATGCTATGGCTTCTTTCGCCTTGGAATTGAGGTGTATTTTGCCCATGTCAACGTTTTTTATTTGTTGGGCGAACTATAATGTTGAGTAGATACTGTGAGAAGAAAATACTAATAGATAATAATCTGAAATTCAAATATTCTTAGTTGACAGTTACATGACAGCAGACGTTATTACTTACGTTCAGAAAAAAACAATTCAAATAGTTTTGGAATAAAAATATTTGAAATATATTTCAAAGAAAAATAATAAAATATATTTGTGTTTCTACAATATTTGTTATTTAATTTTAAGAATTATTATTAATATCATATACTTATCTATAGTATCGTTCTGATTTATGAAATTGTTCTTTAATATTTTTACTTAACTATTTGATAAAGATTTATTCGAGTGATATTGTTTTTATAATAAAAAAATAACATTAATTCGTATATCGCAGTTCTTTATAAGGGATCTGTTTTATTTTATATTCGGTAATTACTACTTCACAATCACATTTTTATATAAGAGGTGGCAACTCGGTGTCTATTTGGCTTTTCGGGCAGCAAACACCAGCGTATCTGTAACAGAACATAAAATGTATTATGAATGCACACAAAACTCATATATTACGCAAATTTAATAAAACATCTGTGGGGTCTATATGCAATAAAGTGTATTCGTCAATATATATCCCAGCTCCAGGTGGGATTTCTGTTACAAAATAATGAACTCAGTAACTGCTCTGGAGGCACTTTTAAATATTTACTCAATTATAAATCAAGTTGAGATTGATTTGGCAGGACAAGCTATAAGATTAAGTATTGCTCGATAGTTTTATATGTCATTCATGAAAAGCTGACTATTACCAACTTCGATATAACTGCCAGTCTAAGCTATACGAATCTTACTTTCTTTTATAATACAAGATATTTCGAAACGTTTCTTAAATCTTTATAATAACTTTGTCTTAAATTTTTAAAATCTTTAAATTATGAACAAAAGGAATTCAAGGTGTTGCGATCAGAGTGACATCACGAATTCTTTACAAGATAACAATAGTTACTGTGTGGAAAAATATATTTATTGTCACTGTCAATTTCACGGCAAAATGCATTTTACAAGTAATACACTCTTGAACTGTTGTGTCTAAGAGAAAATCGCGAAAAGTACACAACTAAAATTAAACAATGAGTAATTAAAATGAAACTGTATATGGCCATTTTACATTTAATTTCAACTTCGAAACTGTGTACATAGACTCGTATTAAATAAGGCATTATTAAACCGCTCATTGCAACCACTTCCATTAACCGATGATTTAACGTTGTGCTTACAAACTTATTAAATGGATTCATATCTATTCAGTCAATATTTGGACCGGAAATGAAACAGTGTAATATATTTAAAATAAATAGTAATAACATGACAAATGTCTATAAAAGACGTATATGTGGAAGGGTAACCATTTTTGTTTAAATATCATTTCCTTGGTATCATTTTGTTCACAAAATTATTATAAGCACTAAGAACATACAGTGCAGGTCAACATATACGCCTCGTAGATAATGGTATGGACGCAGACTATCTCAATAGTTATTTTTCTGAATGATTTATTCATTCATTTTTTATGGATAGTCTCACAATATTTTGTTATTGAATTTTTTATAGGATTTCTTAACAACACTACTTATTTTGAAATCAGTTTTCCTATATAATTAGAGGTGTTAACTAAAAATGACCTTTTTCAAACCGGGTTTGTTAGTTACATGCTAGTATTATTATATACTAAATATTTACTTTTCAACATTTAGTTTTTGTAATTAAAATATTAAACAAGGAAATTAAATAATATCGGAAATAATATTTTGTGATTTGATGTGTACTTATTATTAAACAAAGATAGCATTCCGCGGATTGTTATCATTTGTTGTTACTCACTTGTTGTCAACGCGGCAGTATGACCTGCGGTAGTCATCTTCGGTGAGGTTCCTGGCCGCGGAACAGCGAGTGATGTAGACGCAGGAGGCCTTCACAGGTTCGGGACCCGGAGTAGGACCCGCCGCCTCAACGGGCACGTTCGTACATGACTCCTCAGAGCTACCGCGAGGAGCCTTCGCAGGTAAAAAGAGTTATAACCGAATAGCATTGAAACTTTTTTTATAATTTACAATATCACGCTCTTAAAAAGATAAAATTACTTTATACATGGTTATAGAAACCCGTCTGCTTTGTTTTAAAATAATATGTCATATCGGATTCCATAAGACATTTCAAAATAATGTATTAAATAAGCGATTGCCTCATACATTACGGTCCTTAGAGAGCTGTAAAACGATTTCGGTTCCATTATCCATAAACACGAGAGCGTCAGCGGTGTTGTTCACTAAACCTGAAGCCCACGTGTAGTTTTCTAAATGGTATTTATCCTGGTCCGGGATCTCGGTACCGACAGTCTCATAAAAGTCTTGCACCGGTGCTGGTGTTGTAATAAATGAACTTGAACCTGAAGCATCATAAACAGAAATATATAACATTAAACTCAACTGAACATAGACAATGAAACTAAAAAAAAATTCGGATTACTACGCGATTTTTTATTAATTTAAAACTACATTATC
>DVQP01002280.1:0-12946 GCA_018231745.1 Danaus eresimus
TAATTATAAAATATTTTTCGATAATAGATTTAAAATTTTCTGGATTATATAACTGAAATATATATATATATGAGAAGAAAATAAAGTTTTTGTTACAATTTATTACTAAATAATTTCCATAATATCTTTTGATATTAAATAGATGCTAATTGCATTTGGAACTAAATATAAATGACTAAAATTCATCTCTATTAATTTAATATTTAAGGGAATTTCAATAACTGTTAATTTGTGTTAATAATATATCTAATTCCAAACGTTTCTGTAAATATATTATATATAATATTTTTATTGTATTGTATAACTTTTAAATGATAATGATAATAAAACAATTTTCGATCTTTTATTATTATTATTAATTAACAATTTTCTTGAGACAGTTTTAAATTACCTTTGTATGAACTGATACCGTTACGTCCTATCTTATTGTAAAAAGACATTTTCGGGGATTAAATTATATATGTCTTACAAACAAATATAAAATTTTTTTAACGGATTTTTGGTTCGAATGTTGTGATTGTATTAATATGCAATGTTATATATATTACAATTAACTTTGAATAATCGTGATCAATAGAAATCTAATTTTGTAGACATTTTGAAGTCAATTATATAATTGTGTTAATATAAAAAGATTTCCAAATTTCTACTAACATAACTACTCTTTTCAAAGTCGGTGTGTGGAATACGACCGGGTACATTATTTTTGCATTCAATAATATAGAAAAGATATAATTTAATGGAATAAAAATATCGCTATTATTGAAAAACGGTAAAGGAAAGTTTTGTGGATATTTTGAGCATTAATTCGACTTATTTCCAAATTAATAACAAGATTTTAAAGTGAAATATGCTTAATACAAGCAGCATCGTCACTCCGCACGGAGAGTTTTCAGTATTTCATTCATGAATCCTGTGTTATTGTATTGAGAACGCAAACTTGTTGTAAGCTGACTGGTCAACTTGTGACTTAATTGAACTCCGATGGTTTCGGGATCAATTAATTCGGAACACATAAGAAACTAATAATATAAAAAAGAAATAAGCAGTACTAAAAAATAACACACACACACACACACACACATATACATATACATATATATATACAATCTCTAGCTAAATTGAAATGATTTTGTGAGTATATAGATATAATAAATACATTAATTTAATTAAAAATTAAAGTAAAATAATATTTAATTTTACCTTATGAATAATTTAATATAAAAATTATATCCAATTTTATTTGTTAAAGAGACTCAAATAACATCCTTCTAAGGTAATAATTTTCAAAGCGTAAATATTTTAAGTTTTGGTGTCACTGCTGCTGGAATGTTAGAATGGTAGAATTGGTATGAAACAAAAGGGAATCGAAGCCTTTAAAATAAAATTATTACTTCATATTAGATTTTTGTTAATATGTAGACTGTAATAAATAAAAATATATATTATAGAACTATTTCTGTTTAAAATAGACACGGTACCCTTAACACAAGTTTGAATCACTATATACGTACCGTTTCACGTTTTTTATTTAATAATCTACGTTAAATGTTAAAACTTTTTGAGAAGATTTATGAATGAAATACAGAAAACTCTGCGTATGTGACGATACAAGCTTATGGTAGGCGAGATGAGATCCAAGACTTTTGGTAGTGTTCATTTAAATCTAACTAATATTTTCGGATTACTACGCGTTTTTTTAATATTTTTACACAACATACTCCCGACGTTTCGGTTACTTTACAACCATGATCACGGACAGACGGACAGATGGTAGGTGAAGTATTTTAAATTAATATCAATGAATGCTCTTTATATAATTTTTGTCACTTAGTCTAGTCAATTAGGTTATAAGTCAAGCAATGTGACAGAAAACTCACATATTTAATAATATTGTTTACTTTAGATAATTTTTATTTATCAATCAATCCATTTAAAATGAGATAGAGACTTTGTTTTTAGCGTATTTATAGCGTATCCTTATACCCTGCAGTCTTTAATCAGAGGTATTCTTTCGATATAACATTTTAAACAAAACTAAAGGACTAAATAACATTTTAAACTAAACTTATAGTGTTATCGTTATAGAATATGTAATTTTCAGTATAACTGATGACAAAAAATATATTTAATAATATTTTTGATGCTGAAAAATATAGCGTCTTATGGCCTATGAACTTTAAATTATGCACCACACAAACAATCCGCAAACCGAAAACTTCAAGGTATCCGTTAAAACCTTTAACTATCCGTGTTTATGTAAATATAATTGGACACAAACAAACCACGTATCTGATTATTAATATAACAGGTGTGAAGAAATCAATAAACTAGATTCCTTCATTAGTTATGAATGTCCCACCATTGAAGGGTTCCAGCTGGAATATTGAGGCTCTCCTAGTTGGTGGGATAATACGGCGTCGTAGAATTATTTATCACACACACTCATATATATATATATATGGGTTTCACAGTACTTTGGTTTTCCAAAATATTGTATCACAGCCAACTTGAGACTAAATAGTATACGCTTCTTTATGTATCTTAATTACATTTTGTCTGTAAGCTTTTTTATACTATTCAGCTGTCAAATGAATTAAAAAGTTATAATACAAATGAAAACAAAAGGCCCATCCCTTAAACGTGATTCGATAACATATCGATTGTCGATAAATAAATTAATCATATAAATGAACATAATATAAATTCTCGTGACATACCAATTATGATTGTATTAAAAGTAAAGCTTGCTAAGTTCGTAGTCTAATGAAAATGCCAGTGGAAATTAAAAAGTATCGATCACAGACATCCCTTTATTAAAAGCTGATCGAGAGAAAACGTTTCCATAATACCTGAGGCGGTAGTGGTGGCCGCGGTAGTTATCGATGTTGAGGTCGACGTTTCGTTCGGCGTGGTGGAGGTGGTCATCTCTACGATCCGGTCCACAGCTATCCTGTTCCCGGGCAGGATCCCCGGACTCTCTGCTGGTGACTCCTCGATGACTTCCGTCACCTCGGCCTGGGGGCTCGGCGCCGGCTGTGTCAGGTCATTGGCGACGATGACATTGACAGTAGTGAGAGACTCCATGTCAGTGGAGTTCTGTACCGGTATTTGTGCATTATCGATGTAGACGGCCGCTGAGCGCGCGCCCAGGGATTCCATGACGCTCTCGGCCAGGGACCTCGTGGACATCTCACTGATGTCGATGTCCTGCTTGATGTCGATGATGATCTGGTGCCTCTTCCCGCTGCCGGAGCCCTGGTGGACCTGGTGCACGCTCACCTGCGCCTCCGTCACCGGCTGGACGTGGTGGATGACGTGCGTCAGTTGGCCGTCACTGTTATCACGGCCCGCCATTTTGTTTTATCGATATCGCTAACCGACACTTACATTCAAACACTATACGATCAGACTTATGAATCAGTCGGAGTATTAAAGCACGATCTATTCTAATAGAGGCGCGTTTATTAATCTCTAATGAACACAGCTATCACTAGGGTTACGTCAGTTATATAGTCATCGAGTTATCGTACTCTGGTTCCGTACATTGTTTGTTACTGCACTGCACCGCGCAGATGCATAGTAACTGGGTCAGGGGTCGACATCCTCCTAATTTTTATTGATATAGAATCTTTGTGCGTTCTTTGATAGGTAAATGGCAGTGATGGTTGCTATCAGGCACTCTGTTTCACATGGTGTTTTCCAGCTGCGGCGTGTCTGGCTCGCGACCTAGTGTTTTGTTTGGGACCTAGGGACACATTGACACAGTGTCCTATATATTCGGTACGCGTACCGCGGACGCGGCCGTCGGTCGTAGCCACTGTGAGGCCTACGAGGCGTAGCGCTACGCCGCGCAGTGTAGCACCAGCGCGAAATTCTTCCCCGTATACATCCTACGATATATCTCGAGATATTATTATCAGGTATGAAATTATGTCACTTCTATGTTATAATGAATATCACCATGTTAATTATAAGCAGTTTACATAATATCTCAATTAAATTGAGAATAAAAATTATGTAGAAAAAATATATTGTATTATATCCCACGATATTTCTATTCGATTCTCGTGTAAGCCTCTGAGTGCTGCCAGCCACCTTACTGCGCATGTTCGTAAAGCGGTTGTCCTACGTCCCTCTCTAACACTGTTCCCGTCTCGCTCCTTCTTCGATCGTTCGGGAATGACGAAAAAGCATATAATAGAATTTATGTCAGTCCCTGGGCGACGTATTACCGACGTACTGGCTGGACATCATTTTTATTAATATTTTTTTACGACAAATAATCAAAAGAGGTCGTATATACACAGTTTGGGTCTAATTAATACGATTAGTATGTCCTATTAAAAAAAGGCAACGTGTTTCAATATTAATTAACATTTAAAATACATAGGCCATAAGACGCTAGGTTCGACAGCATAAAAAATATTATTAATATATATTTTTTGTCATAAAAAAATGAACAATATTTTCCATGCTGACGGTTCGTTACATAAACGAATGATCCAACTGTCCAAAACAAGAAACTCAAAGTAAACATGCCTATGTCTACAAGTAATTCATTTTAATATGTCTTTACCTACTAGCGACGAGGCCGGATTGTTATAGTTATGATAAGTTGCTATACAACTTATATTTTATGAAATCAAAATCTGATATAGAAAATATGGGATTAAAGTTTTCATCGATACTATCATACGAGCGGGATCTATCGATATCGATGAATGTTGTTTTGACTTTCCAGTTTAAATTTCGATTTTAGTAATGGTACACTATTTAGCTATAATTTATAAAGAGGCTAAACATTTTTCTTTGATCGTCTGTATGATTCAGTTGTTGATGTATTTACACTTTTTAAGCAATGACCTTGAATTATATGATAATATTACGAATTTAAAAATTTATATATCGTATTAGGAACGTATATATATATACTAGTATGGCTTCATTCGCATTAAAATTTGTATTATTTTGCTAATGTTACAAAATAATACAAAGAAAACACGAATGAGTTTCACGAATCAAATACAACTATGGGAGTTGTAGACTATATCTATGTATATTGAAAGGATCTTATTAAATATAAGAATGCCAGAATCGAATAAAACCATTTAACCATTGCCATTATAATGTCAATGTCATTAATGTCAATGTCAAGTGTCAAAACGTCATTTTTTTTTCCGTCCCGAGTATGGCATCAAATAAGGTTGTGTACATCTCGAGTCATACCGGATATTAAGCGGTTAATTCACTAACTCGATTATAATGTCATTCGCCATTCTCATACGGCTTCCGCTTTTAGTGATATTTCTATCTGCTTGTATCGATTCCGTTCTTTTTCGGGTTCAGCTTATTTTAATACTGGGGCTCTGTTATGTGAATTTTATTTCACCTCAAATATAAAGGCTGTGTTATAATATTTATATGACAGTGTTTATGTTCGCTTATAGCTCTGAAACTAGTGGCGGATGTAACTTTTATTTGGTATAAAACATGTTTAAATAAAACATTTAGTCGTTTGTATCTCGCTTATAAAGTTACATCCGAGTTGCAGATATCAGCATAAGGCTCGGTTTACATTAATAGGAGCTGGCGAAGAAACTTCCAAGTACTTATTTTACAATTACCTTCTGAAATACTTGCTTTTTTGAAGTCAGTTAAATATAAAATATAAATTAGGGTTGCTGCTTAGACGTATTATATAAGGCCCTTAATAATGTTAGAATTAAATATACGTGTGGCAGACGATTACAGTAACGCCGTACAAATGTAAAGATGGACGAACAGAACATATAACATATATATTTCTATATGCATATATATAGCAGCTATTTTTATTCACAAATAATCAGCTGTGATTTATAGTAAGGAGAAATATTTGGCTATAAATGTGTCACGAAACTTATTTACGGTCATCATATATGACGTATTTTTTTTACATTTTCTGATAGAAATAAATGTCTGCTTGGTATGTTATATGTATATATATATAATCAATTAATTATGATTACTGTCTGTATGTATAATGTTCCACATAACGAATGTATGTTGCCTATGTGGTACGCTATACGAAAGCCTCAAGGTCGCGGCCCTGTGAAAAGCTTTTCAGACTCGGCAACGCCAGCATTCATAGCTTGCGGAAAACAAATTCTTTACAAAGCCACCAAACGAGCTGTAAATACGCTTTCAAAGTACATCCATACAATTTTTATGTTCTAATGGAGGTTTTTTTTTCATTAGTATTTATTAATTTTTCGCTACTAATAACCGCTGAGTGATTCGCAACAGAATAACTTTTGCGGTGATCGATTATAATCAAGCCATTCGCAGTCCCATCTATCGGTGGATAGCGGTACCAAATTATTGCGAATCTAAAAGTAAAACCGTCACGTGCGCCCGCTAACGGGAAATAGCCGAACCGCGTTCATCGACCCGCCATTACGCAACTCTTACGGTAAACTATGACATTGACAGCGCCGTGGCGGGAATATTAAGTTTTTTTTTCTATATAGGTCATGATTTTTCGTACTGTTGTGCACAGGTTACACAAGGTCATTTGGATTTTAACATTTTTTAATATGTACCTACTAAAGCAATTTGATGAACGTTTTCTTAATACTGTTTTAATTTAACAATTGTGAGTATTTGATTACATACATGTATAATAAAATTGGATAATAATAATACAGTTGGCCTAACAAGTTTTTTGTTCTGTCAACTTTCTCGAAATTGTACATTAAATAATAAATAGCTGTAAAATTTAATATTTTTACAAACATAACGGAATTATGTGCGTGTACAAAAAAAAAACTCGCCTCTTGTCGGACCGGTCGGTGTGAATGAACTTTTTCGACATTCATAAACGATAAAAATTTGTTATTTATATTTTCAAAATCATATGTTCTGAATTAGTAACTTTTTATATATTTTTAGAATTATATAACATTATAGTAATAAATTTAAATATGCATCTTTAATAATACAATTTCTTTGTAATTTTGTTAGGTATTTTTATATTTTAAATAATTTACACTATAACTTTATTTTGTATAGAAATATTTTACCTTGATACGAATTTAAGTAAGAGCGGTAAAGTTTATTATGACAACTTCTTTATTGTAGTGTATAAGTATGTCAAAGTTTACGCAAAACCAAGAAAATCAACTCGTCTATTAATACATATATTGCAATAATAAATTAAATCTCTCGTATCTTCCATAATTTTAACAAAGACGTCTTAAATATTTGATTAACAATACATTAAAATGATAATATTAGTTTAAGTGCTTTTTAATTATGTAAATGAATAATTTGAAGGAAATTCCAGTTGGCATTACAGCGCCATCTATTATTGTTTAGCGAACTATCATTAATGATTAGCTGGCAATTTTAATTAATATAAGAATTTCCTCTTCCAATGCATGACATTATAAAACTTAGTCAGTTAGTCCCGTTAAGGCTCTACTGATGAATAATTTTCCCTTTGTTTTGTCAGTCAGCAAAAAAAATATTTACGGGTATTTTAAGCCTTTAAAAGAGAAGATTTTTTTATGGCACGAAACCTCTTAGCAATCTATGGATTCACCGTCCGGTGTCGGGTCCATCGTTGCAGATAGGAACTTCAACAGTGCCAGGACTTATGACCCAGGTGTAGGTTTAAGGCCTCTATCTAAGGTAATTTATTAGTCTAAAGTTTTTTGAAAATTACCGAAATAAAGTATAAAGAAATTATGTTAGGTGCCTTCATGTTATATTGTTAAAGACAGTAATTTCTTTTCCTTTTCAGAAATAATCTAAATTATAACTTTTTATATGTTAATCTTTATTTCTCTGTGTCTTTTATCTTAACAACCTAACTTGTAGATATGTTTGATTTGAATATGTCATAATATTCTAAGTCACGCAATGTCTCGTTTTTAATAAGCACAAAAAACCGAATTTAAGTAATTAAATGGCGTCTAGACTTTATCTTTATACTTTTAGTACAAGTTCAATGAACTCTTATTAATAAATGTACTTCATATATAAAAAAAAAATAAATTTCTAACATAATTTCACGTTTATAAAAACATATATATACATATAAAGACTTTATCGTTGAAACCCCTTTGTGATTTTCGCGCCATTTTCTTTTTATATATCAGACAAACGTCGTGTACACGCACGGCCTACACCTGTCGTAGGTTTTTTTCTCCAGTCCCACGGCGGATCGCGACCATGTAACGGAGCCTACAGTTACACAGTATGTGGGTGAGGTTGAACCGTTAACTACGTCACGTGTAGGGACGTGACGGCACATCGATATGTCTACAGTAGAAACGTGAGCAATGATCAGCACACGTGTTAGCACTAGTTATATTTCACGTGTAACAAGCAAACATTATGTTCGATATCTCGATATATTAAGCCGTTTGATTTGAATTAAATTTCCAGCAAGAGAACATTTGGGTTATGATAAAATGACTTTATCGATAGTATCTAAGTATACGACGCTTAAATAAATGAATTATTAAAGTCATCACCCATGAATGGGTCAATACATAAGAAGTATGTCATAAGTTCAACACACCCGCTCATTAAAATTCCTGTCGAGTTTATCGATATGTCTATCGACAGCCGCAATCCCTTAGTACCGTATTCTACGTCACGAAGAAAGGGACGTGCCAACGGTACAGGGCCGTGTTACAAACTATCGCTTTTCCCGCTGTTCAGCAAGCACAGACCAAACTATACAGTGAAAAAGACTCGAAAACGAAATTACAAGCCAAACATTGTTGTCACATGCTTTGGATTATAAAATTTATAATAATAATAATATAAAACATGACTATTTTTAAAGTTCCATTATTGGTATCATTTATCGACTATTTTTCTTCTCATATCCGATAGGTAAACTTGGCGTATGATAACAAATTTGACCAAAACTATAAGTTTTACACTTTAATATATTGATTGCAATATTCTCAGGCAATTAGCTCGTTACCAAAGAGTTGCAAGTATAAATTTAGCTTAAGTAACGAATTTTAAAGAATTTATTCATATATATTAAAATAAACATGATAAATAATGAAATTATAAGATAAGTTTACGATATAACAATGTATTAATAATCTAATTAAAACTGATAAATATAATACTTTACAAATAACAAAAAAATGAAGACAAAACTTCATCAAGAGTTAGCTTGAAACAATTATCATCTGTAATGAAATGACGAGAACACTAAAAAACACTCAAATGATAATAATGATCTTGTAAATCACTTAAACTTATAAATTTCACAGAGTCTGTTGCAATATGATTTACTCGTATATTTTTACAGGAGGTCATTGACCCACCGTTAAATTTCGCTAATGTTTTACGCTCACCATCTGTTTCAATTCGATAACATTCATTTTTATGTTAACGTGAAGCAAACTAAAAATATTCCGACGATGTTAAGTTGGTCTCAAACTTTAATGTTATTACATTATAAGAGACAACTTACAATTGAACCGTCGAGGAATATCCACTCACTATTATTTTCCATATCACATATAGGTCAAGTATTAAAAGTGTAAAATGTATGAAACGGTTTTAAAATGGATTCTGTTTGCAAATAAATTGCCGCCATAATGTTGTAAAACATACAGATAATAAATACAATTGTAACTTACAGAATCCGAAGCTGACCTACTTTTTAATATTTCAATGTAATAAAAAAAAGATTTTTTTATAAATGATTCTTGTGGATTTTAAATGTTCTTTAATTTTTATATAATTAAAAATTATGTTTTTAAGAAATAAATGAAATCATCATAAAAGTAACTACATGAATATGTAATATAAGAATGATGTTTAGATATAGACACATGTATGTGTGTACTAAATGATGATATTTATTAGTTACCCTAAAATATTTTTTGTATTAATGTAACACAGTTAGCATAAATATAAAACTTCGGTTTGTATGAAATACATAAATACGAACGAAAGTGACACATTTGTAATTGTAATTGACATCTGTCGAATGAAATTCAAATTTCATCTTTGTAAACACTTTGTTTCCGTCAACACAAAAGTGCATTCACCTCGGAAAAAAAATACCGCTGTGCAACGGATAAAATGCAAATTTCGTGCTATAGATGATTTAATATATTTTTTTTTTGCGTAAAGAAAAATCTTACTCTTATAACGTAAGTTGATGAAGAAATTTTCTGCTTTGTTAATCCTCCGGTGAGGTATTGTAATCTAATACATCCAGATATTGTTGATATATTAAAAAATCTTAATGAAAAACGTAATTAATAAACAACTCACCTCGTATAGTGCTCGGCATTTTGTTTAAATCCTTATAAAATCAAACACAATCACAAGAATCTAATGCATCCATATTTAATTAAGAAAACAAAAAAAAAACACAAAACACTGTCAGTAGTGTAGTTTCGCGCCACTCGCTGTCAAAGTCAGAAGTCAAATCGCGCGGTTTGTTAACTGGTGTAAGTCTGAACATACGTCCATGTAACTTGCTGTTGTGATTGCTTGTGCTTTTTTCGTTCCGCGCGGCGGGCAGCACTCGAGGTAACTGTAATTTTTTTTAACACAGCTGTAACGGTGAGGCCGGTTCTGTGGATCTTCAGAATCTTGAATCGATTGGTGTTCAATCAATTCTTTGAACGCGTATCTAATGCTGTTTTTGCACGACGAGGATTCACCATGACCGGATAGTTCCAACGACCCCTCGCCACTCTAAATACCGCAACTGCATTGCCAATTGAATTTATTAACACATTTCAATGGTTTTAAGTTCCGTAGACAAAACGTACCGAAAGTTTATAACTTGACTCAGTATGTTTAGTACTTGATAATGATCCTGAACATATTTAAAGCAGGCGATGAGTATGAAATAGATAAAAAAAAACGCAAATTCAGGAAGCAGCCCTTAGAAGCGACATAATAATAACATTTATTTTCTATAACAGTAGCATATCCTATACCTCTCGAAAACATTACACATAGCACTATAGCTATCGTCACAAATAAATTAATTGATATAGTAGATAGTGTCCATAGCTTTTGATTTGATCATATTATGTAGTTTATATGAAAGTACATATTATTTTAGCAAATACAAAAGATTGAAATCTAAAAGAAAACTATTCATTCATGATACCTAAAAATATCTTCACCTAAAAACCAAAGTAGTCGTGAATATGACATAAAACTATATTGTTGTCGGAATGTTATGTTTCTCCATATATAATATAGGACAGATTACAAAATATTTTGTCTTTTTTATACATATGTGTGTGTGTGTGTGTGTGTGTGCGTATGTATGTGTATGTCTGTTGTAAATAAAATAAAACTATGATGAAGCACGTACAAATCAATTCTTAACTATCTCCTTACTATGCTGGTTACAGGACATCCCAACGCCACACTTCACTCATAATATATATAAAAATATATTCATTGTTTTATAATTTATTTTAAAATTTTCGAACTATATTTATTTCCATAGAAAATACTTATTTTAATATGTAAAAATAAAATTTTAAACACTAGCGTTTCTGGATCTTATCACTCGTAAAAATAAATTTAAACATTTGACATATTATTTGATATTTTTTTATTACAGAAATACATAGAATATTCTAGTATTACTGTTCCCTTATTTAAACGGGCATCGTTATTAAATCTAACTTATGTATCTGTTATGAGAAGAAACGCGTTCTATAATTAAGAATCTGTATAGATATATATTAAAATGAGTTAAATCATGATTTTATTATGACATACTTGGATATTTGATAAATAAATTTAGTTTTCGAGACCTCTTGCAACTCCGATGTGGCGGTCCCATGACCGCTCAGGTCCTGGCCCATTATGTGAATGTTTTCCTAAAATTTTTGTAGAAAATCATATATCTTATCAAAATTAACGTAATTTTTTATATTTATCCCCTTTATATAAGGTTATACATTTAATATATTACGTTCTTTGTATTTTGTAGTTTAATCAAACAAACACTTACTTATAGAATTATTGTGCTCAGGTTTTTGTATGAAATATTAATAAATAATGAATCATAACACGTTTTGTAACATATTAGAAATCTCATTGAATAAAACGACACGGACACACCGTCAACAAAATCTATTTCCCATACATGTAATAAGGAGCGTGTATTGTGCGTTTGATTTTAATAATTACTATCTAAATATTAAGACTATACAAAGGAAATTATGTAAAAAGTACGATAAACATTATTCGATAAAGAAAAGAAATATTTTTTTTAATTTGTACATAAAACAATATATACGATCTGAAAATTGTCTCATGTATAAAAAATGTGTCTAATATTGTATCATGATACAAAAAAATACAAACTAATATGGAGAAATGAGATCTTAGATTTTCGCGAGACATTTAAATGAAACTAAAAAATTTTCGGATAACTACGCGATTTTTTAATAATTTTAAACTACATGATGGGCATCTCGTCTGTCCGTGATCACGGCTTCTGTAAAGTAACCGAAACGTCGGGATAATGTAGTTTAAATATTAATAAAAAATCGCGTAGTAATCCGAAAATATTTTAGTTTCATTTTAATATGGAGAAAGTATTGATATATATAATATTCAATATTTTTATATATATATATATATTTAACTAATAGTAAAGGATTGTTTTAATTTGAGTCTATTGTCAGCTGTAGCTAACTGTTCCGTCTTTGGTTTGGTAGGTGTCCTAGAAGGCTTTGTGATGCATATGCAGTCCGATTCAAACTCCCCTGACCGTTTAGCATGCACGCATGCATTCGCTATTATAGCTCTGACCTGAACCTAAAAACTGAACAATACAGAGGTTTGTTAAAATATTAAATGTCTAATTATTACTGTAAAGAGTGACTTATTCAAGTTGTACAATAAGTGTGGTTTACGTACAAAATATATGAATCTTATA
>DVQP01002281.1:0-12945 GCA_018231745.1 Danaus eresimus
TATATATATATATTTAGTTTAGTATGTTGTTTGAGATATTATTTAATTTAAAATTAAGGAATACTGAATATATAACGAGAATTGAATTTTCATGTAAATCACCAGTAATACTTAGAACATTGATGAAATTTGCAAAGGGATATTATAATAATATGTCTCTAATCTCTCTAGTAAAGTTTTAATAAGTGATGCGGGTGACGTTTATTATGACTTGTTGTAAACATTTAATTTTTTACTATTTCTACAGTAGGTACATAGAACATAGTAACAAGAGAGTGAGAGTCTAAGCCGCATATATTTTTCACAGAAACTGAGCTGTAGTCGGCTTTTGAAAGTTAGGAATAAAAGGTTACCTTTCATTTTTATATCTTAAGTAGTATAAGTGTATTTGAAAGAAATCTTGACGATATAGATTTCGAATATATAATTAAATGTAAGTGTAAGTAGAGATTTTTATAACAGTATAAACTTTAAACATAGCATGACGACATAACTTGACGAATCTCCAGTAACTATGCAAAAGAACAATTTTTTTTATCTTTTTTACATTATAATACTCTTAAAATTCATGTTACACACGGCTACGACACCGTAACATCGTATTAATCCCTTGCAACACAATGAGTGACTTTATAAAGGAGTGTTAATTATATTCGTATCAATTGTCCTACTGGCACTGTTGTTTCAATAACAAAATTCACCGGAACAAAACATTCCCGTAATGTGGATAGAATTTCGTTCGATCCCATTAACCCTATTGGGTAACATAAAATCTTGCTCAGCAAACCGGATACCGTAGAACGACCTTGTCACGGATTTTCAAACAAAATTTAATTGCCATCGAAAAACAAATGGAATCGGAATTGAAACCAATTATCGTTGGAATATCGAAAGTTAGTAACAGGTGTGAATAACAGATCGGTGTCAGAGTTGGGAGAAAGCGTTTTATATTTGCCATATTAGAATAGAATAGTATAATGAGAACAAAAAATTGCTTACATATGTCTAATACTGAGTTCTACTGATGCTTTCTCATTACTTACATCACAAGCAGACTGAAAGAACTATAAATAATGAAAAATATGATTAGGATATTGTAATTTTTCAATTAATCAAATCTACTTGAACCTACCATAAATTTGTAAAAAATATTTGTCATTCAAGAATAAATACGTTAAGTTTAATTGAATCTTTTCTGAGCGTGTTATCTTCAAGCATGAGAATTAATAGCTTGTACCATAGCTTTATGTCGTTGGTAGCGAATAAATCACAATTGGCCCTGTCACCGGAGTCATTAGCGGTCGCTAGTGGTAGGATTGAATTGCCCCCATGTTCTACACCGTTCCCTACTTTAACACTAAGTGGTAAGTATGTTAGGTCTTATAATCCAATTAGTAGCCACACGTACGAAGTCTGCGAACTAATTTGGAATTCTTGGAATTATAGTAGTTTAGTAACGAAATGGTCATTTTAATGGTAAACTAATGTTTAGCGTTGTTTTGTTGTGTTCATTCATATTGTTATATTTATATGGACACCATTATGTAACAAAGTATTTTATATTTAAATAATATATAAAAAAAAAATTAAGAAATTTTGAGAGAATTTGCTAGATATTAACTTTGACCAATACTTTAGCTTCAAGTGAATTTGTCAGAATAATTAAAATTTAATCAATTTACTACGATTAAACGCTTCAACATATAATACTCATCAAAATACTATTGAGATTTGTTATATTTCAGAAGCGATCGTAAAATAAAGATGTTTTTTTTACTAACAAAGATGGCGTCTTAAGATATAAACAAAAATGTTTGTACCAAGCCTATGGGAACACGATACTGTTTTAAGACCGCCTAATTACAATAATGTAAGACAATAATACTCGAAGAATACAAAATGGAAAACGGGTCACCGGTTAGAGGTATCGTCTTTTATTTTAGTGCTTACTTCGGTCACCAAGACCCAGTTGAAGTTTCAATAACTTTTGCAATGAATTGTAAATTTTTTTTTTTCAAGACTAACTGATTACAGAATAAAAATTATGCATTATTTTAACAATTTTAGAAAGAATGTATCTGTATTGAATACACTTTTGTGACTGAATGATGTTTTTGTGAGTAAAAAATATTCACAAGTTTGTAAGTGTCTTAAGAAATAATAATCTTTATGAAAGTTAAATATGAAAAAAATAACTTTTAAATAGCCTTTCCTTTCACGAGACACTCCTTTATCAAAGTTATCTAGGTCTAACGTAATGAGTTTTTTCCCTGCTGTCTCCAGGAAACTAATTAGTTTTTGATTATCGCAGTCTTCTTGAAGCCAATCACTTTTATAACATTCATTTGTGTCTGTTTTAATAGAATTTTTAAGCGACTGTAATTAAACTTAATAATTAAAGGAAATAACGCTATCGGTATTCGTAAATAATTTCAAAGTAGTATTTATTAAAGTTATTTTGGGCCTTTCGTATCTTTTCAGACTAATTTTTGTTGTTTCATTAAAAAATATAAAAATACATACAATATATAAAAATAAATACAATATAAAAATAAATACATCAAGATGAATAACGTTACAATTAAAAATACTTAATTCGTAAGTTATATTCGTTATGGGAAACTAGAAATTTTATGAAAGCAAATAATTAAAATTGCTTCTGCGCTGAGAACTAACAAAAAAATAGACATAAAATTTGTTATTGGAGGCAGAGATGTACAAAAGGGCAAAAGCAAAAGCAAAAGCTTAGCTTTTAGCATTTTAATATATTCATTAATATAATTTTTCCATTAACGTAATGTATCTTATTAATAAAGATAAAATGTTTTTGAACAACATATCGTATTTATAATTTTAATCCTGTAAAAAAAATAATAAAATCTTTATAACATCTATCCGTTTTAAATAACAAATATGTGTTTTATTTCATTATTAATTATACATAGGAATGAAACCTTCAAGGTGACTTACGGCTTATGTATTAATAGCCTTAATATACCAGTAAATTAATTAATGAGCCCTTACTTTTGACGTCTCATTCACTTACGGAGTAGTATTCCATTAGTTGTGTAATAAAACTGCGAGGAAGACGACTCTTATTCCTTATAATAATATAACAATATTGTATTATTATCGATAATGTAGAAATATAGTTAGTATAACTTATTTTTATTATTTATTTTTTTAATTATAAGTCGACATATCATTAAAATAATATCTAATATTTTTGTTTTATTGTGAACACGATGTGAACGTCTCGTCTGTCTGTGATCACGGTTGTTGAAAAGTAACGGAAACGTCGGTAGTATGTAGTTTTTTTTAAATAATAAAAGTCGCGTAGTAAATTCGAAAAATATAAGTTTTATTTTAATGAATACTCGCGAAAGTCTTAGATCTCATTGACATGTCGTGTTCATAATTGTGTTAATAGAAAAAAACAATGAAGGCCTTCTTCGTATGCGCCATTGGTAAATACAGACAGTCCCGAACAAAAAAAAACTTTTTTTTTTTGTATTATATACATTACTCTGTACAAAGAAAATATGGAAAGTATCATGTGTGTACCAAAATGAAGGGTTTTGTTAACATCACAGCAAAACTTTTCGATAGGTTTAAATTTTTAATTATACCAATTTTATTCCATATCTTCAATTAAAATAAGCGTCTTATATTTCAGTGATTGTGTTTTTTTAACATTGCGTGATTTTTTGTGATAATTTATTTGCAGTAAAACATACTGTCTTTCACACTTTCTGAACCCCATTATTATTTGGGTAAAGTTTGAAAATTGGTAAGTCATTGAACTTAAAATTACTGGAATAAAGAACTTGAGAATTTTATATATTTTTGATTCTTTGTTCAATAATAATTGTTTTTTATTACTTTTCATTAAGATTTTTATAGGCCATGAACTATTACAATAAATATATTTTAAACAAATAATATTTTACAAATTTTTACATTCTATTCACTACACAAAAAATAAAAGCAAGTTGAAACAACAAAAGTTATTATAATAACCATCAACGAAATCTTATAAACTAATAAACCCGCAGAAACCGAAATCTAATGGTGACAAGAAACCGCTCTAAAGATTAAAACAACGTGTCTGGTATAAGCAAGTAAATTGAATTTCACGCTACAGTAAAATTCTCTACCATTATATAGTAAGTGGAAAAGTTTGCTACAATGACATAATTTAATTTCTTGAATGTTGAATCGTAAAACAAATAATTGAATATTTGATGTTGCAAATCTGAATATACATTTCGGTTTTTCACCGAGACATTGGATTTGTTTACGTAAAGTTATATAGTTCCAAGTTAGATGAGTCTGTAGGCAAGGTTTGAAATTGAATTCATAAAGATTGTAACAATCTACAAGTTATATCGGAAACAGTAGACTAAAATCCAATATTTTAACGAAATTAAAAGACGGCAAGTACAATTGGAATACCACAAAGCCGAAACTGGGTTTCGATCGTTTTAAATCAAGCAGGAAAAATTACTGGGAGTACTTTCGAGTTCGCTGAAAACTCTCTTTACTCATCCTCATTATATTGTGTTCACGTCCAGACTTTGTGTGCGGGTTTTGTTATACGATGTCGCGTTAACACGACGCTTATAATAAAAGTACGCTCTCTGAAGACCACGAGATTTATATTTATTTATAGACTTATTTTAATTTTACCTTAAACTTTCTACTTCGTAGATATTATCAATGCTTTCTCTATGGCTCCTTAATATTATTTTTCCTCACTGCAAACAGTTACGCAAACGCTTTAGTGAAGTATTTATGGTTTTATACAAAAAAAAAACCAGTTCGTTTTGATTAAATTATGGAATATATATAACTTATTTTTCTTTAATATAAAAATAATATAATGTAATGATATATAATCATATGTTATTCTACTAACATTTTTAACTTATTAAATCTATAACGAACAATATACATTTTTTTATTGTATGCGCGTTGCGTTTCTAACTCAGACCAGCCCGTGTGAAAATGTTCCTTCGGTCTCAAGCAGATAGAATTCTTCAATCTTATTTTACAATCCACGTCTTAGTGAAATGTCAGGTTTTTATTACGACGAGTTCATAGCATAGGCCACTGGAGAGTGATGCGACACTCGAGGGTAATACATATAAAATTTTTACGATCCACAGAAATATATATATTAGGTTTTATAAAATTATAAAACATTTTTGACAATGAAAATGTTCATTCTTCTCGTCTGAGCTCTAAAAATAACTCATTACATTTGATACAGAGACTTATGTATTGTATATTTTTATAACACATATATAACGGTAATATATAATTACAGGAATGCCAGTGATTATAATACGTTGGCTAATAAGTAGCCAGTCTGTTATACCGGACAAGATAAACCGAACTAAAATAACCACCGCCATGAATAATATCTATTTTAGAGAACTGGCTAAATCATTGCAATGTATAATGCTTATGTTATTAATGAAATGGCTATATTTCATTTATAATAATTGGAATGCATGTTTCCTTTACTACAACCAGCTACACCACAAATGATACTTAATGAAAATGAAGTTAAAGGGCTGCTGCTCTAAAAAAAAATAAATTTAAAACATTAGAAGAAAATGTTTAAAAAAAAAACAATTTTTGATATAATAGAATATAATATACTAACACATACAATTTAAATAATTTTCATACAAAATGAGATCAAGAGCTTTATAAGATAAATGTCGTTTGTTAAATGTAACAAAGAGTTTTAATTGCTTGTACTGATAATGTTATCATATGTTGGGTTATATAATTCATCATGTTGGGTTATATAATTCATTAGCGCAAGATCAAAGCAATAGGCAAGTCACCTCACCCAGACTATCAAAGACATTTGGTAAGCATCTTATTGTTTCAAGACACTTTATACAAACGTTCGAGTTTAATTGCTAAGTACACGTGAAGTTACAAACAAGCACTATATTGTTATATTTTTAGATACCTAGATTTTTACATTGAAAAGCAATTTAGGGGTTTTCATTGTATGAATTCCATTAAAACAGTAGAAAGTTTTAAGAAAAAAACCCGAAATGGGAGCGGACAAGTTTGTAACTTTCTCAAAACCACTTTGACGTGAATTTTAAACAATTGAGATGGAAATAATGTAAAACTTATATATCTTTGCTTATAAAAAATCGTTATCATTAGCTTTCACTTATAATTTGTTAAATTATTTTATAATTTATTGAATTTTTAATACAAAATATTCATGGAAATGAAGACTTATTTTTATTTCAATTAAGGCACACCAAGTCCATTAAATATCTAGACTTACATCTTTACCTTATTAGTATCGGAGGTAAGCTTACTTACGTACTTCAAAATCACCTATTTCATGAAGTAGTATATAAATTTCAAAGTCTTCCTATTAACTATTACATCCTTATATTTTATTAAGAATAGTTTCCTTAATATAATTCTTCAAATACATTATAATTATTTATATAGAGAGCTTCAATTTTCTGAAGATACTTTTTAATTTTAAACACAACAGTGTTCCAGAAGAAAGTGCGCAGTTAGAATGAATTTGCAATAACCGAGGAATGATAATAAGAGCCATTCTTTAGCCACTCGCATTGTTTTACCAACAAAAGCTAATAATTAATTAACTTGCTCTAAAAACTATGGAGAATATTTTCAATCCTATGAAAAGGTGGCAAAGCTTTTTTGTTTTTATATTTCATATTTAAAGTATCATTTGTGTAAAATTAAATTGATTGTGAAGTGAAATTTAGTTTACGATTGGGATAGGTCATCAAAATGCCGTGTCACAGATGGGTTAGGAATATGGGGATGGGATTGATAACCAACACACGGGCCGATTATATTTATCACGCTGAAAGATTATCCCAAAAGGCTGGTTTAAATTTAGTAAACAAATTACATGAACGCATGAAATTTCAACTAAACTGTAATTAAAATGTATTACTATATCAACAGGGAAACATGGAACTTTATAGTTAGGCAGTAATGAAGTGGAATTATGCGAGCATGGCCCCGTAATCGTTGGTCTAATCCGTTTTATTACTTGTAATCCGTCATGGAGGTTTCTCAACACTTATATCACTAATCCTGCAAATTTAGTTTGAGATATAGGTCAAGTGTGACTGTTAATATAACAGTGATAACAAATCATTAATATATCTATATGTTGGTTAAATATTTTTGTTCTACCGTTTCATTCGAATTAATACAGGCGTTGGAAAATGTTTAACAGTCGTGCCAGCGAAACAAAGTTGTTACCAGAATAGCAGAAATCAGTTAAAACTAACTTTTGAAACGATCACTTTAAACCAAGCTCAAACACAGCAGTACAACGTTTGCGTCCTACGAAGTACGCGAGTGTTCAACGCTTGGGGGTATTGAGTGCTGGATTTAAATTTTGGTTTTGATTTACAAAATTAATATTATAAACTTCAACTCTATGTGCTAATGTAATAAAATTGATTATGACTAGTAACTATTAAAAGAGAATATTATTTTATGTTGGTATGGAAAATAAAATAACATTAGATGTAGACATAAAATATCAATTAAATGTTTTATTTTATGTTTTATGTTTTACCCTGTGTTAGTACATAAGAAAATAGTAAAGACTATATAATTCTGTATATATGTAAGTAGCTTTTTTATTTCTCATCAATTAATATGTGTGAAAAATTATGTAATTTGCAATACATTGACACTGCACTGAAATTAAAGATAAGAAAAAATAATATTGTTTTTAATTTAACGTGACGTGATCGCAACACAAACTTGTTAAACCGGTAAAGTTCCAAAGTAAATGCGAGAGAATATTAAATTAGAGTAGAATTCGATCAGCAAAGAGCAGGCACATAAACTACAGAAGGCAAAAGGGAGTCGCTTCCAGACTCGCATTGCTGGAGGCGTTGTTAGGACTTCCAAAGGCTGGCTTACATTCGGTATAGCTTTAAATTATTATCATTTTAAGTATTTATGTAGCTACTACTTTGTATATAGAAAATTTTGTTTCTATTAAATCATAAAAAAATACGATAAATGAAATTTACCCAAATTATCAGTCCATTTATCTATAAGTCTTAATTACCTCAAAAAGTTTAAAATCATCGAAATATGAAAAACATCATCATCAGCCTATAGGTGCCTACTGCTGAGCAAGGGCCTCTCCTCAGATGGAGAAAGTTTGATTATTAATCACCACGCTTGCTCAAGGCCGGTTGGCGTCTGGTCTTATATCCAGGTTTCCTCACGATGTTTTCCTTCACCGTCTGTCAGTGGTGTCTAAATACACCTAGGCATTACATATAACTAGCAAACATCACATTGGTACATGCCAGGTTTCGAACCCGCGCCCTCGTGCATCAGAGGCGCTCCTTTACCCTCAAGGGCAACACGACTTTACTGAAAATAATATTTTGAATTAATTATACATAAAAATGTTTGTAGACCGTTTCAGATGGAAAAGTTGATACGCATAATTACAGCACAGATAACGTAACCTGCGGCCGTTTTATAAACGAAATAAAGAATCTCAAAAAAGCCCCTCGAATTCCAACATCATTCCTGGACGTAAAACAGAAGTTTACAATTTTATTACGAAATGAATTTGAGTGTTTCACATTTCTGCTTTCCAAATTTTTTCTTTTTCCTTTTCACAAACAGCGTTGGTGTTACATTCGCAGTGGATGCTGATTGTTTGAAATCGTTATAGCGTGGACCGGTATGAGGCATTTTATTATATATTTAATAAAAATTCATAGTTCAGATGCAGACAAGAGCACTCACTTTGTAGAGCACTCTTTTATTTTAATACAACACTAACATTCAGTTAGAAAAATTTAAGTACATATGTCGTATAAAAAGTTAGTTCCTAATCAATTTAATTAATAATTTAATAAAAAAATATTTCGGCAATATTTGTTAATTTGAATGAAACAATATTTTTGGATTACTTCGAATATTTTATTATTTTAAAACTACACACTCCCTACGTTTCGGTAACTTTGCAGGAACCTTGATCACGGGAAGACGAGATACCACATCTCGTGTCGCCTGTATTTTTAAAATAATAAAATACGCTTAGTAATCCGAAAAATATATGTTTCATTTAAACGAATACTCGCGAATGTCTTAGATCTCAATATTTGTTGATGGTTATTTATACCTTACAATGAAAAAATATTTAGTCTCCCGCTGACAAGTGTTGTTCCACATTTAGTGCAGTTCAAATTCTACTAATGTAATCTATAAAGGTCTTGTGATAAATCAAATACCATCTTTTTATTCTTTAGAAGCTTAATTACGATACATATATCAATTTGATGTTTAAATCATTTACTAATATTAAAATATATACTGATATTATTTAATACGTCCTACGTGAACGTAAATCATACGATTGCTAAGCACTTGACGTATCAACTTCAACCAAAATATCAAATGTTAATTTAAGTATGATATATGACGCATTTATTTGCATTTGTCACTTTTAGCGTAGATAGAGTCTAAATTTAATTAAGAAGATGCCCTGGACGCAAACATTTGTAGGAAGTATTTGAATGGATCAACAAAGTTCTGAATCGTCTGATCATGGCGACTTATCTAATCAAGATTTTATAAAAACCTTAGCATTTGAGAATATTCTACATATATAAATTTATATAAGAAATATTAAAATTCTCAAAAATTATTTTTATTTTAATTCAGCCTAAAATTTCACGTTGAAAGGATATCAATTTATTATTTCCAAAGAGAATACCAGTCAAAGTAGATGGCTATAGAAAGTGTTACATCGGTGTAAAGATTATCTCTCTGCAACCCAAAATCAGTATAGAATATATAGGAAATGAGATAAAAATATTGGAAAACTACTAAACTTAAAGCTATAATACTGTCAACGGGTATGATTACCTAAGTTAGAGAACGAAACGGTAAAACAAAATCTAAAAAATTGTCATCTGAAAAACAAAAAGTTAAGTCTTATGACTTGCACCACGAGTTTAAGCACACTGACGGAACGCTTTCGAGTAATTATTATCATTTCGCTTATTCAGTAGGCATTATGATGAAAGGATTTTAAGGCTTTATTTATAATTTCGACCCTAGACACGTAAATATTACAGGTTCATTTAAAACTATTCTTAAATACGAATGAGACCGAAGATTTCGTCTCTCATTCCAAGAAGCCGTGTATATTAAAAGATTTTTATATTGTTCTCAGGAATTCCAATTATTTTTGACCTACAGTATACATCGCTAAAAAGAATTTACTTGCAATATAAATTTGCCTGTTACGAACTAGAGCATAAAGTTTCATCGCGACGCTTTCGAGCATTTAAACTTTTCTCATTATAGGGCCTCAAGGAGAGGTGAGAAAATGTATAAAAATAAAACACAAACCAACAGGAATCTAATTAAAAAGACTTTCCTTTTTTATTCTGAAATTCGCAATTTCGAGGAATCGAAAACGTGTATTCTTTCTTATATTCTGTACTGTGATTAATTCCGTTTCGTTAATATTTCTTGTTTCATGAGTAGTTTTTTTTTGTCGTATAGTCTACATGATCTTAAAAGTATACAATTTATGGTCTATACGATTCCAAACTGAACAATTATTATAAACAAATAAAAGATATATGTATATCAGAAGTCCCAAACATTTTTACTTTTTAAAATAAGTTAGGACTCATTACTATGCTTCGAGTTTTAGATAAAACATCGGTTTCATTTAGCGGTTCACATGAAATATTGGTACACATGACTGTCTTTTTAGACGTTTTGTACTAACGTAATAATCAGAAATTTTTGTGAAAGTAAACGTTTCATTATTTCATTCTACGTTTTAGTCGCACAAGGTGACATCAGCGGCGTAAAGTGATATGAGGAACGCTAACATGTAAAAATATTTATCGTTATAAGCGTCCGTTCATTAATATTCTGGCCACGGAGGTCGTATGTATCAGTCTTGTGTTACAGAAATGCGGACGTTTTAGCGTCACTTTTAATTTTTACTTGTTTTTAGATTGCAAGCCTCTAATGGTTTTTGTTTTGAATTTTGTTTTGGGGATTAGGTACTACTATTATTCGAACTATAATAAAAAGTATTATCTACAAATTCTTGGAAGAATGAAAATTATGTAAAGTAAAGTTTTCTGCAGGAAAAAAGGCGTAAGGGATACTTTTCTAACAAAATATATTCATGACTTATTTTACTTTTCAAATATTTGTTGTTTACTTCAATTTCATGTTTAAACAACGCTGTTTGACCTAATAAAAGGCTGAAGTAAGCTTCCGTCGGAAAAAAAGTCTAAGATTCGCCCCGCCTTTTAACCTCCACTATAAAATCCGCATTTTTCTCCGTTTAACCATTGGATTTGGACCTGATCTGAGATTGCAGAAAACTGTTACATTGAATATTAGCAACAAACCAAATTGTGACTTCATTTTATTATTATAAAGTCGAATTTCCATTTGGCAAAATAATTTCTTCAAAATTTTCAAATCTAATTCTTAGAGAAAAATGTTAGGCCAGCTCGATAGTATTTTTTCCACGAGTGTTTTTGGGTAATGTATTTTTATTACGAGCCGAGGTAAAACATAAGAGAAAGTGTCCGATGAAATCCTATATTATCTAAAAATGTCGTTCCGCTGAGACGCGGCGAAAATACGAATTACTTATTGTATTATCTGACAGTTTAGTTTTAGAGCGTGCTATCTAATTAGCAAATTGATAGAATATGTAATGTCTAATTTTTGGAAGTTTCAACACTGCATTGGTGTTAGCTGATGATACTGATTATAGCTATGTAACGATCAGTCGCTGAGAGCACAACGTGTTTATGTACTGTACTGATGTACTACACGATTATTTTAAATCAAACCATTAATTATGGTTTGCCAGTTCAATGGGAGGTAATTTTATGCAGTATTCAATATTGCGGCTTTCACATTAAAATGTCTAACAACATTTTCGCTGTAATATTTATTTTAATTTCGAAATTATTTTGTTTTATTTGGTAGTTTATTTACACGGGAACTTAAATGGAAATAAAGTTAACTAACGCTGATGGAAATGTACATTGGAATTGAAGTGCTTAAAGTTTAAAATCAAATCTTGTTAATGTTCAATGACCACACTTCATTTTTCATTCATTTCGTTTATTTGTATTGCAATTGAATCTTTTTTATAGCCCTGGTCGGCATGTGAATAGATATTAAAAATTTTTTTTCTTGTTTAATTTACATAGAAACTATTTTTCGAAACCGTTAGAATAATTGAATTTTATTTAACTATTATTTAGTGTGTTTATAACCATTTTAGAGATTTTAGTATACATAAGTGTAAGTGTATAAAATTAAATCCGTTTAGTTTAGTTAGTGTATTCAATTAAATTTAACATAAAGACGGTATTTACATGTGCAGACAATTTTTTCATTTACGTTTTTACAAAAAAGTATTTAGACACATGAAGACGTATATTAGACTAGAATGTTCCGAATTATATTTAATAAATCCTAGATCGAGTTTATTTTAAACACTTATTACTTCATGTGTAAGTTTAATTTATTGTTATGATACATATAGTTCTCAATTTCCCATTACCATAAGTATACTGACACCGCCTCTTAAGAAGATTTATGTATTAAAAACTCTCTGCATTAACTTTGAATATGCTAACAATTGGTAGGCATATTATACCAAATGAACTTTCATGATACGTGTTTAAAATTATTGGAATTGATGGGCTCTTTGTTCCTAAATGTATGTTTTAAATAAAATAATAAACTATCTCTCATTTAAATCCCTGTAGATCTTTTCTTGGTATAAGGAAATTTGAATTCTGTGTCAATTTTAAGGCTTAGATTTTGAAATTAGATAAAGATTAAATACCTTTAATATCTTATGTATGTATATAA
>DVQP01002282.1:0-12945 GCA_018231745.1 Danaus eresimus
TCAAAAGCACTTAGAAAAAAAATAAAATATATTAACATTTTATATCTCATGCAGACAGAAAATCATTACTTTATAAGATAGTTACATTATTTAAATCTTAACTTATTTAGAAATTGCAATTTTCAGGCACTAACACATAATTTCAATGAAAAGCTACATTTCTAATTACATTTACTTTTATATTACCGTACCATATGCAACATTTGATTAAAATTCAATTAGAAAATAAAAGATACAATATATTTGCCACAAAGATTATGGTGACTAAATCTACCTAGTAAAAATATAAAATTATAGTCAATAGATATTTTATTTTTATTCAAAATACAAGTTGCATGCAGACAAATATTACAGAAAAAAAAAAAAAAAGAAGTAAACACATACAAATTATGTAATCAATATTATGAAAAGCTAGACAGAACTACACCGACAACACATTTATATTTTATAAGTGTATATGATAACTAAACTTACCACTCAAATTTAACAACCAATACAAATATAAGGAAATACTCCATGTCAAAGACGCAAACAATATACCCCACCAAAAAGAATAATTAAGTCGACCCATTTTATATACAAATTTTGAAATGTATTCTTAAATATATTCCTCAAAACTATGCAATAGCTAATGTTACTCAACAAAATTTACAATCGTGTTTATATGAACATAATTGTATATATTTTTTATATCAGTCTTAGATTACTTGAGTTTCTTTTAGCTGGTTCCTTTTAAAGATAAACTAACACTTTATTTTATTATTTATATTCTTATATTTACACTAAATATGATTAAAGAGAGCTGTTAGAAAGTTGATGACAATTGACAGATGACACTGACAATAATACTAAGTATATTGTTAGGTAGAGCTTTTTCTTTGGATCAGTATAAATGTATTAGACTACTCATATTTAATTATTAAGGAATTCACTTATATACATCAAAATTTTAAACATTACAGTATTAAAATATACTTTGTATGCATTTTTATTTATATATTTTAAAATTTATATTGATTTTATTTTTTAGATTTTATCTTGTTAGTGATAAACTAAGAAATAAATATATTAAGATTTATATAAATAATTTGCTAGACTACATAATTAGATTTTACTTCACTGTATAAAAAGTATAAAATAAAGTAAGCAGAAAATTTTGTTTCCAATAGTAAAGCCATATTTATAATGTTTTCCAAGAGCTACATAAGAAATAAATTATATACTTTTTGACAAGGTAAATGAGCTATTGATATCTTGTTAACTTATAATGTTTTATTCTGTCTTTGCGGTTATTTTTGTATATGCAATTATTTATGTAAATGTGTGACTCGACTACGATGCGGATTCGGCCATACGTTATGCTAGAATCTTGTTCTATACTAGTTTTCATCGGCATCTTGACCTTCGAGAATGTCGGATTTAAAAATGTATAGAGAGTGTTAAAACAACCATAAAAACTATTTCGAAGTGAATGTATGTTTATTTCCTTGGCTCTTCCTAGTTTAACACAAGGGTCTTAAGATATACCTATTCTAAGTTTTGACATTGACGAAAAAGACAATAAAGAATCGAAGTAGCGGATTTTTAAGTAATATCTTAAATTAACAAAAATATCGAATGAAGAAACACACAATGTATTTTAAATGTAATTACGTATATATTTATATGTTTATATATACCTTCTGTTTGAATCTATTTGTTAGTGTTAAGTAAAAAGAACTAGGGGATGTAACTCATTAATGTCTAAAGTGATATCAGTAGGGCGTTTCTATAAGTCAGTTTCTTTACCTAAGTGAAAATTTTCTCTAATTTTCTCTAAGAAACTGATGACTTGTATTCTTAATTAAATCACTTTTAATATAACTCTCAAATTATATAGTCATTTCTGAAAAAAGTTAATTGAAACTTAATAAAATTGTTTCGTCGAGAATACCCTTTATAGACATCATATTTGTATACCTCAATATCATGTGACAGAGTACATTTATATCTCTTCGTCGTTTAAGATGGCTGATATCAGTCGATTTGTGTCAAAGATTATTTATTTATATATGCTTGAATTAAAAATAAATAACAAGGAAATTTTTACCCTTTTATTTAGTTCATAATATAATAGGTTAAAAATATCTAACACAATAATTAGATAATAAAATCTTCCATACAAATCTATCCTACTAGAACTAATGTATCAGAAAGGAAGGTGTAAGGTGGCACTTCCAAGTTTAGAGGAGCTGGACCTTTTCGAGTCCTGCCAACGTTATCATAATGACTGCCATGGCAAGGACAATAGAATCCACCAGCCCAATCTCCAGAATTCGGAACAGGAACACAACCTAAATGAGTACATATGCCTATAACTATAAGCCATTCAGGCTTCTGTGTACGTTGCTCTGGTGTTTCCGGATCTATCAGTAAATTAAGAGGAGTTTTTGCTTCAGCAGCAATTTCACCCACAGTCCTATGTTTCACAAAAAGTGGCTTTCCTCGCCATTTATATGACAAACACGCACCTGGTGCTATATTTCCTATATCAATTTCGATCGAAGCCAGAGCCAGAACATCAGCTGGAGCACTCATGCTTACTAAGAAATGAACAAGTTCTGTTTTCGTACAATACATTCCACCCAGTAATCCAAAAAAGCCTACCACATAAGTGTAACCGTATTTTTCATCTTGAGAATGCCAAGTGGTTTTGCTAAGATCCTTGAACTTCTCTTTTCTGTATGCATCAAAGTTTGGATGTTTTATATCTCTATGAAGCCTAGGATAATCTTTTTGAAACCGAATTTGATTCCACAGTAATAGATTAGAAAATCGCGATGTGCATGGTTGACAATTAAATGGTACCAGGAATAATTTTGACTTCTTTTTTCCTTCATTATCCTGTTGCTGTAAATAAAATTGATTAAATTTCAAGTTCCGACAACAGGTACCCCTCCACCACTTTTGTCCACAACGTGGCAATTTATCACCACCAAGAAAGTTCATTCTTTTGTCAATTAATTGCACTGTTTATTACATAATCAAAAACACAGAGGCCATAGCGTCAAAACAAATAAGTAGTGTCAATAAATCATTACTGACATAAAGTTGTAAAAAAACGATTTTATTCCAAATAGTTGAGCAGCATAAAGACCTCCTTTAACTACCAATAAAATGCTATCGTGTACAAATAAAATGGAAATACATATCATACAGGTAAGGTCCGTAAATTCTTGACACCAAATCAGGTGGTAGGTACCTGTGTACGTCATCGTCTTAAAGTAACCATAATTAAATCATGACCTTAGTACCTATCGGTGGTGTAAAGAAAATAAACAGTGCAAAGTTTAGATGATACACTTATCACAAACATTTGGATATGAAATAAAACAATGTATTCATCTGAAGGAAATTAAGTATGATTTTCAAACAAAAGTAGATTACCAATAAACTATACCTCAAATCAGTTAGTCAGCGTCATTAAGAAATTAGTGCGATAAGATGTCTTATATATAAAAACCAATTATGTAAGTATGACTCTGTAAGAAAGATAGTTAGACCAAATTAAACTAAGTAGATCATTATCTGCAATTTAACTATCAAGGAAAAAGTATATTAAAAATATTATTTCAAATAATTTATGAAGGCCTTTGACAAAGCACAATTATTTTTTAATGACCGCCATAACTTTTAAGTATTCGCCCTCAACTCAATCCGTGTAAATGATAGATTTATATGAAGTCATATTAATAGGTTACGAAACCATCGTGCAACATGTACTCATTAAAATACAGTATAGGACCTCTTATACAGTACATCTATCAGAGAAGCCAAGGCTCGATGACGTAAGAGGTGAAAGTCTTGTGTTTTGAGCTCAGAACCAGCTGACCTGACTTAGTCGGCCTCTCTCGTATCAGCAGGTGAGTGCTGTTATTTAATATCTGCACGTGCGATTTGTTTTGAAAGTATTACATAGCTATTATTTATTTTCCTTCATTTATACTAATACATAGGTACATTTTATTATTTGAATATATTTATTCATATTTTGTTAAGTATATGTTAATTATATCGTTTAAATAACATGTGTTTCAATACAAATTATGTGTTACGTATGACAAGTACGTACCTATTGACCTGATTAAAAAAAATTAAAATCTACGAGAGTTTTTCTCACGAAAAAATAACGGCGAATTTTTTATCCGATGCATAACTTTTACACATCAAATAGCTTTTATAAATGTTTGCGAATATATCGTAGGTAATTATATGTATTTTGATTTTTCTATTACATAGAGCTTCGAAAATATATCCAGACGAATTACTTAAAAGAATAAAAGGTTTAGATTTATTTATTTATTTGAGGAATATTTTTATTTTTAAGATTTTTTGGGTTCACGATCTATTTTATTGGAAGTAGTGCATGGCCAAAATATAAACAAATTTTAAATTGAAATGTCTGTCATTTCACAATAACTGATTTTACAAGTGCTTTCAATTCTTTATACTAGTACTGAGTGAACTATTTTTTTGCCTAACGACTTAAGTATATCCAAGATAAACTTAAGTCAACGGAGAGAAACATTTTTTTTGTATGTCTTTCTATTTCTCTTGTACATTTTGGAAAAAAATTCTTATGAATAGATAATATCTCAAAGTAGAAACCGTTTCATATAATAATTACAAGAAAGTTCCCGTTTTCTTAAGTAACGAATTGTTTCAATAAAAAATAGCTACTAATTTTAAGGCACCTAGATAGAAAATAAAAAGATCACAGATGTAAATAAATTCATAGACATATTTTAATCGCAAAATACATTTTATAATACAAAGGCTACATAAAAATTTATGTCCATCAAATAAAAGATAGTTTACAATAAACATTATAATTATTTTCGCATGACTGTACATGGCTACAATAAATTTAGATAATTTGTTCTTCATATTAGACATGTACCAAAGTATGTTACATAAAAAGTGCAAAAAAAGATAAAATATGATATTGTAGCGTTTAAAATTTCAAGAGGTTCTTATATTATTATTATACAATTTTAGGCAAAGCTGTAGGTATAATATTGGCTGCCTGGTAAATATTACAAAAAATGATTTATCTTTTTAGTATTTATAAATAATGCAATAAAATTACCTCTTTGAATTTATTTCAACTGTAGCTTATTCGCGATAATTATTGTATCAAGTATATATAAAATAAAAAAAGAAAATGTATATAAATATGTATTTTGAATCAATCATAATATTGAAATATTTGTCAGGTTTAATCTTAATTGCTTGTTAATTTACAATTCCACCAAATAGCTGTTAGCCACAGCTATAAAATATAACCAAATTTCAAGAAAAATTGTGATTATAAGGCTTGAAAAGACCACTAAAATGGTTGATAGTTTTTTTATAACGCAATATGGTTCGTGGAAAAAGCAAAATAAAGGCAGGCCGATAGCTTCAAAAATAATGATCATGCACATCACTAAAAGCACAATAACGCCACTTGATAATGCACCACGAGAATTTGAGGTTGCCCCCAAAAATAAGAGTGTGTTTCCCACCAACAATAGTAAAGATGTCAATCCAAGTGTTAAAAGTACCACCTTTTTCACTGCGTCATCCATTTTTTGCTTATTGTTCCCTAAAAAAAAGGCAGTTATTGCCTTTTCAATTAATCCATAAAGTACTATTCCAGTAATACCCGCACCTCCAGAGACTAAACCAAATAAAGAAATCATATAAGTTGCATGTTTTGGAGGAAAGATTCCAAAACATTTAATTACTTCGGGCAACTCCATCATATATGTGTTGACGTTGTATACAATAATAAATTTTAATTTATGTGTTATAATTTTACTTCAACATGTTTTTGAAAGATTGTTACGCAATAGTCTAAAGTTAACATTACTACTGGCTGAAGGATAAATAGATAGATTATAAGATGGAAAAATATACAACCTTCTTTAAAAAATCTTATTTGTTTCAGAATGTTCTTAACATCTTGTTTTCTAATCAGCATAACAGGCGTTTTATCCCGCCCGTTAGATGATCCTATCAGAATAGATTTACCGGTTTACGACCAGCCTGAAGTAGCGTCCAATGCTTACACGTTACAACCTTTTGAGCCTGAAAATCATCCAGGAGAAAATCTCAAAAGTAGTGATTCAGCTCCGAAAAACCTTATACCAAATATAAACCCAACCACAAAAATATATTACGATGGAGATTCATCGGTATTGTAATTTAAATATGAATTGAATACTGATGAAATAAAATATTGTAATAATGAAATATCATAGTATCACATATCACAGAATATGTTATTATTAAATAGACTGATTGCATTAATAATATAATTATAATTAGAACTTATAACTAATATAAAAATTATTTATTGCGATTTCAGTTGCAAAACGAGAATCATATAGTTGGGCTATTTGGAGCACCAAATAAAAAAATAAACAGTGCCATATTAGAAACTGAGGGTTTTGGTAGCAAAGTTTTGTCTGTGAAGGAAAAAGCACAAAATGTGGTTGCAGGCCTATTACAGGTATTTGGATACGCGAAACAGTTCGAATATATAGATTTTTTTTGTAATACGTCAATTGTGTAGCTCACGGATCATAATCTTCTACTATATGGTTGTTAAAATTCTCATTTCAGCCAAAACCGATAGTGGATACAATTCGAGAAGAAGAAAAATATGGGAACTCAGGGGACAAGTTTTATAGCGCAGGTAGAGCAGTAGTGGGAGGTGCTGAGAAGCTCTCAAATTTAGTTAATTCTATATTGGAGGTGAGCATAACTAATATCAACAATTACAATTATCCCAAATGTACTGTAGAAATTATGAGTCTTACAAACTAGAAAATCAAGACGCTTTCAAAGAATATTATGAAATTTGTAATAAAATGTTTTCAACAGATTCCAGGCACCATTATAAGGTCAATAACAAGAACAGCTACCGAACAGTTGAATAATTTGGGGAATAAAATAGTGGGTTTGTAAATAAATACTTTAGTTTATAAATTAGGTTACATATATTGTTTTCATCTGCTATTGTATAAGGAATTTTATTTTATAAACAAAAATATGTATAAATTAAAACAAACAAAAATACGACATTTATTTTAATAACTTTATTTTCAACATTGCAATGACAGATAGACTATAACTAACTACATAATGAAATGATAGAACTTCATTAATAATAAATCATTTCCTATCAAACGTAAGCAAATATTTACAAATGAAAAATATGGGTAATCAATGAAACATTTATTAGTGCGAAAAAATATTCAATAAACACAGCCCTCTTTTTCTATTGTGAAAAATTATAAAAAAAAATGTTAGAAAAGCAAAACAAATCTTCGTTATTATTTGATATTTCTGTAACGTTATATGAATTTAATAAAATAGAAAAGAAATATTTTAAAGATAATAATCACTCACAAAGTTGTTGGTCAATATAAATTAATTTCACTTAGATTCTATTAGATTTGAGTGAAATTAATAGTTGTTCTAAGGAAATCTCTTAGAAATCTTAAATGTAAAGACATGATGTATAAAGAAATACTAACAACTATGTATCAACACAAAACCTACATAAGACGCAAAGTGTAGTTGATATATATAATGACGTAAGATGCAGGAAGTTGTCAACAATCCCATAAGTAAAATTTTCCGCCTGTAGGATAATATTTTTGATGTCATAAACACAATAAAACGATTTTTGTCATTAAATATATACCAAGTTATACGTCAACATGCTAAAATGATAACCGTATATACAAGTTTTGACTTATTTGTATAAAATAATGTAGACGACATAAACATTGTCATATAAAAAAGTAATATATAACTAGTGTTGTATTAAGAACCTATCATTTCAACAAAATAAAAATACATGCAAAATTTTCTTAGGCATTTCCCTCACTGTAAATAAGGTAGTATTTTATGGATGAATTTAAAATAATAAATAAGTTTATTATTAAACCATATTATTTCAACCAATTAAAAATACAGGTATAAGTTTCTCAATCACTTCCTTGACTGTAAAGGTTTCATAGATTGCTTCGAAGTTCTTCTCATTTTCTAGAAACAATCTGTGGGTACACTTAGATGCGGATTCCATTTAATCCAGAATTTTCAAGACTTAAGCTAATTGTTTGCGTTAGAAACATTGAAATTAGTTTCTATTCAACTTTCTTTGTGTTCTTTCAATGTACTATTCTAATTGTCTCCGTTCGATGTAGTTGTTTTATAACGTCCTCAAGATTTAGGATTTTATAAACATAATCTAGTAACATTTTATTAACATTGCAAATAATACGTTTTCACCTAATTATGCGAATATAATTAACAGTAAACAATTGCGTATATATTTACACGCTAAGCTGCCTCTTTAGTCTGTCAGTGTGTATAAATTGCATGGTTTTAAATTCATATTTTGCATAACCTAAATGTACACATATATAAAAATGCAAGTTAAATAAATATTTTCACTAGACTGTCCTTCAGCCTGTGAAAAATTCCAATTTTTGCATCGTTGTATGATCATCATCAGTAAACCCACGTACACATGTATGTACATGTAAATTAAAAAAGACATACACACTAGAATGCCTCTTTAGTCTGTTTAATTGTACACTAATTTCATTATTTTCATGTTCCACCGTCGAGCAAACCTAGGCATATGTACATATATGATCTAGCGTGTTAAAAACCATTTACATAATATTACATACATTACAAACGATTTCTTTAGTATTTTATGTCGAATGTCTGGATGGATTTAAATTCAATCATCAGTAAGCCTAGAAGTACGCACTGCGCACTCACGAGTCATATGAAATTAATTAGCCATAACAATAATGTCGTGTTATTTATTTTAGTTCAGGTTGAAACCATTTTTATAATTACCAATACCGGCGTCGTTTTAAACTAATTTATTGGTAATGTTATGGCAGTGTAAAAAAATCATTAGAATTTGTTCAAAATGTCAAAGAAATGTTACGGAAAGCTGGGAGTTCATCAATGGATAACAAACTAATTTTGAGGCTTCGTTCACAAGCAATCGGATTGGCGGATAGACTATTGAAGTAGTGTACTCTTTCAGTATGCCAGGAATCAAAGTTGCAGACTTATTGGGTACTAATAGTGAAAGTGTGATGGTTTTGAGGTGGTCTTTTTAGTTTTAGCAGAGTGTAAGGAGACTTCAAATGATTGAAAGAAGAATGATAGCAAAGATCTGTTTTTATATTCTACATCACAATATAGAACAGTCTGCAGGTACAATGGAATTAGAATAGATATTCGAGCCCTTTCAATACAACGTTCCGATGTATATATAGCTAGGGAATCGAAACGATATATTGAAAATTACGTATTGGGCTTACTGAAATGCCATTAAATGACATCAGACTTTAATATCCAATTGAACAATTGTGGAATGAACGAGGAACATGCGGTCTCAGGATAAATACCTACAGCAAAATCAAATCATATTGCGAATATTATTTAAAATAAAAATTTTGAAACACGATCGACTCTACCGGTGAAACTTAACAAAATTTTGAACAAAAATTCTTATATGACTTAATGCAATTTTACATTGTAATGGCTAATAAAAATATAAAAAGTAAAGATTTTCAGAAAGGACAATTTAAACATTTTTGCTGATATTCTGTTCAATTCATTAAGTTCGTATCATTTTTAATTGCCATAAATATCCCAAACTGCTCATATTTGAATAAATCGTTTTTGAAGCCTTGTTTTGTTTTCGGTTTATTTTATTTTCCCCTCATTTATATGATAATCGTCATTTCAACTGACTTTTAAAGAGCACCGTATGAAAATTAAGCGAAAATATATTAACATACAAGAATGCCTCGTTAGTCTTTGAAATCTCTAATATATTACATGATTCTAGGTTCCATCATCAAAAAGCCTAGATATATATTTCTATACATATATATGTAAACATGTATGTACATACTTGGCAAGTTAAAAAGATTTACACACTAGAATGCCTCAATAGTCTGTAAGAGTATCCAAGATTTTGCTTCGTTTCCTCTTCCAACATGGAGTAAACCTAGACATATGTACATAGTGTATGATTAATCATGTTAAAAACGATTTATATACTAGAATGCCTCTTTAGTCTATGATAATGTCCAATATTTTCTATGGTTTTGAGTTCCATCATCAGTTAATCTAGAATTACGTTTATGTACATGCAAGTTAAAGGCGATTTACACACCTCAATCTCAATGCCTCTTTAGTCTGTAAACGATTCCTACTATTTTGCATGGTTTATAGTTCCAAAATCACTAAACATTTTAATAAATGTTGCGTTACATGCATTCTTTTTATAGATTGACGATATTTATGATTAAAAACTGTTTGGACAATAAGATTAGGTACATAACTCAAAATACTGACTCATTTCTTGGTAACCTTAATAAGTCGGTTTCGATAAAGCAATTTATTAAGGTTATTTAAAAATAATTTTGACATTACATTGTACGAAATCGTGAAGTCACGTAACTGGCCAGCTATCGAATAAAAAACTTTATACAAAAATATGTACATCGATATACATATGTTACTAGAGACAATACGTTACTATGTTATTTTACAATAAAACCAATAATTTATAAAAGAACTTAAATATTTTCGTCAGTGACTCCAAACACTTTTTAAAAATATATTTCCTCTTAATATTTTGCACGGAGGTGCTAATAACGAATTTTTATATTCATTACTCTATTTGCACATTCACAATTGTCCATTGTCATTTATCACCAACCTCAAAAAATATTTACATAATTTATTTAGAAGATGACTCTTCCTCCTCGACATAGTCCAACACCGAGAAATCGATGTGCTTGTCGGACCTTAACTGTCAGGGACGATTGTGGCGGATCTGTCGTACGGTCTCTACGTAATTCTTATTATGCGAGAGGACTGATTCTTGTAGTTTGGGAGGTAGTTCCTCTAGAGATGGTGCTGCACCCTCTTCAACGTCAGTTCTACGATAAAAAAGTATGTATGGTGTGCTAGAGCGACTTAGGCCGTTTAAGAGATTCTCATCGGCGAAGCTAACTTCATCATCGTTGAACTTGTGCCATTGGTCATTGTCCTTGGCTAAAGTGAAATAATGTCCGGAGTCAAGGGTCGTTCCCGCATGTATGACCGCAGCGAACAAGTTGTATACAGGGTGCACTGGCTGTGTTCGGACCGTTGGTAACGTCACGGTGTGGTTATGGTACACGGTGTGCATGAGCTTGGTCTGAGTTTGTAGCTTGGAGTCAAACCTAGAGAGAAATTTGAGTTTTATTCGACTTAAGGAATATTTATTACTATCTGGTTAAGTGTTTTTAGAATACTAATAAAAAAAATCTGCGAGGTTGTGAAATCTTAACAGGTTTTGAATATTGTGAGAACGTAAAACAAAACAGTATTTTAGTTGTAGTGGATTTTCTTAAGCCTAAAGCAAAAACTTACTTGAAGTTCTTCAAAACTAAAATGAGGTACTTGGGCGTAGTTTCGATAAGAACGCTCCTCTCAGCGTCACGTAGTCCTCCGCAGTCTCGGCATTCGTATTGATTGTCTCCTGACATTCGTTCCTTTGAGCAGTAAAATTCTAAGAGGCTTTGTACACTGTGCTGACATCCTTCAGTTTTTTCCGGGAAAGCCAGTTGGAGGTCTCTAAAGACATCTCGCGAGAGGAATGTAGCATGGCAGACGGAGCACTCAACTCGTGTAAGAAGAACACCTCCAAACATACTGTCTATAAACGAATCCCGTCGTAGAAACGTTGCCTCACTCAATCTCAAACGCTTTTTCTGTGTCGGGTTCTGATTCTCAGCCGATGATCGCTTTAAAGATTGCGAGGATCCAGAACTGCTCCCTATAGGTTCGATTGTGATTACAAATTGTACTTATATGTATTTATTACCACAATTTTATAAAGATATATTTACCAGCAGCGCTGCTACCTGGTCTTGGTGATAGAGAGCGACGAGATTGACTTGTTCCGGGTCGTTCATCACTATAATAAATAAAAAGATTTCAAATTAATCTTTCCAAAGTTGTCTTAAGTGATCCATTAATTTTTGCTATATATACTATTGAAATAATTTTTTTTAGTGCTTTCGCAAAATCATCAAGTGGCTTAAGAGATATATATGAATGTATAGGACTTTTTTTTATTAATGGACATTTTAACTATTTTCCATTAACCAAATAGAATTTTCTATAATAATTTAAGCCCTGTAATAATTTTAACGAAAATATTTAAAATGGAATATAGAATTATAAAAAAGAAATTAACTACCGTACAAAGCTTTAATTTTAGGTACAGATTAAGCATACCTTGACTGTGACGTGTGTGTCTGTCCGTGTGGATGTAACATACGCAGGCGGCTTGCACCGTTCAGAACGGCAGGGCGCGTATAATCGAAGTTCTTGTCCGAGCAGTGTTCATATGATTGCAGCAATTCGAAAAGGTATCTGAAATGGATGGTTATTGTTGTAATAAAAAAATATACAAAATGTTACAGTAAAATGTATGTCATGTCGTCCTCGTATAAAATTATAATCCTTAAGAAAACCTAATAGATGCATAAGCCTCCCCAGTATGTCGGTACAGAATACTTAAATCGGCAACATGAATCAAGGTACTATAGTTTAATTAGTAAAGCAAATGGAACACGATATTCAGGAGATCGTAGGTCCGAATCATTCGATGTTCTCAATTTAAATTTTAATTCAAGTAGCAGCTGAACATTGCCATAAAGTTCAAACATAATTATACAAAGTAACCTATCTTATATACCATAGTTTTGTATTTTTCTCTCGTTCATTATCCAATAAATAAATTTTTGATACAATATTAATCTAAAGTTAAATAATACTGTTATCAATTAATTTTTCACGTTGATTTAAAGAATTATA
>DVQP01002283.1:0-12939 GCA_018231745.1 Danaus eresimus
ATACTATTGGATTCAAATTGTCTTATATGTAATCAGATTTGATGTGCCATATATAGCTATATATTATTATGCTAGCTCATTTATTAATTTACAGAACAGAATCAATACACATAGTTACAGTTTAATATTCTTAATTTTTTATGTAAAACAGAGAGAACAAAATAAATTTAAACAATTCATTGTTTAATAGATTTTATAGCTTTGGTATTAACTGTTGAAAATCTTTAATAGTGTCATAATTACCACCATTGTCTTCTATAAATGTGGGGAATCCCCTTCCTCTGGACAAACTGTGACCTTCATCTACATCATAATTGCTGAAGTTGTTCTGTATTGTTGGCTGATGTTGTGGCTGAACCTATGACATTAATGCAAATTGTACTTACAAACACAGACAGATTCGTATCAACATGTATGATAGTCAATGTTATAGGACAATAAGATAGTAATGACGCCATTCGACATAGACATTGCACTGGCAAAATAGGTACTTACAACATCACAGGTTTCATCCCAATCATCATCCATTATCTGAAGAGAGAATTAATGTTAGACTTTATACATTTTAGGTAGTAATATTCCTAACAACAAAATAATTGATCCTATATCAGTATAGACTAGAAAAATTGTAGAAAAAAAATGTTTCTACCCTACAAACAAATATGTAACATAACTGATCAATGTTATTCTTAAGGTAAAGTTTTCTTTATAAAACGAGATGTGATGAAAGAGAAAACATTGGAATTTTTCTTCAAAGTGCAATTGAAAATGACTAGCCGGCTTTCTTTATACAAGACTTACACGTGCTAGACTTAAATTTTCAATGAAATAATCATAAAAAAGAATGTTTTTATTCAAAAAGTACTCACTGTGTCAATAATATGATTAACGATAAAATGTTGTTTTTATTTTTATATCCTATTTATAAAGAAGACAGCGCAGACGAAGATATGCCAAAAAATGGCGGCTTTTTGACGAAACGAAAAACTACTGTAGCGACAGTCGTAGATAGTATAAATAACATAATTATCAAAGGTTACAGATAATTAATATAGAATGTTATTGAATGATTCTGTTTTGGCTAATCACACTTCACGCGAATTTTTTCACGTCGTGAGTAGTTATTTTACTGTATAATATAGTAATTAAAATAAATGTTAAAATTAAATACTCTGTAAAAGAAAAGTCTTTTCATCATACTTCATATTAAACTATAGAATATCGATAAAAAAAAGTATGAGAGACGTATAAAGAAATTTGAATAATAAGTTTTGATCAAGTATCAATACATATATACTTGATCAATACTTAATATTCAAGTATATATATCTCTTTTTTTAATTAACTATTACGAAAAATGACAATAGCTATAGGCATTGATTTGATTTATCTGTGCTTCTTGTTAAATCTATAACGTAGCATTTGTAAATAAATAGTAAAATCGATTTTTCTTCACTATTATAATCGACTACAGAATCAGCTACATTATTGTTATAATTGCTTGGAAACATATTTCTTTATTACTTTTTTTGCTGTATATCAGCGGACGACTTGAAGATGATTTTATTTATATAACAAAATTTTTATACAACACTTGGGATATGTAAAAAGATAGCTTGATTAGCATCACATATATACTAATTACAAGTCTTAGTTGGGAGCATCTAAAATCAACACTAACTGAGCAATAACTTGATGTTTAAATCAAGAATGATAATTCGACGAATCTTGATTTCTAAATTATTTACCAGGCAATCTGTAGTAATCGAGAATTTCGAGACATTTTCGTAATCGATTTGTGTCTTTGCTATATCTCATACTCGCCTCTTGCTACTTATCGTGATATCCATCCCTTAAAGTCGGTGGTGACCTTTAGTTGGTTTATAAATAAACATAATTATATTGCATTTTTCATTGATTTATTATGTGCATTATTTGTCGCCATTGTAGAAAAGATGAAGGAAATGATGCTTAAGAGTTGGTGTGGTGTAATGCTTACAATAAAATAGATAGATTGTGTTATCGCTGTTGGCGTCTTGTTTTTGTGATTTGATCCAAGATAGATCATGGCAGCGTCTGAGACAGTTAAAGTATCTGTCGTCATAGATCCGACGCCAAATATTATCCCGTGCTCAACAACTTTTACTGCTGAAGAATTGTGTATAGTTCTGTGTAAGAAATATAACATTCCGCCACTGACGCGTACCCTGTTTGCATTACGGATCAAAGGCTCAGACCTTTTCCTCAAAGATAACAGCAAAGTTCTTTTGAGTTCAAGAGATTATGAATTAAGGATACGGTTCAAGGTATGATTTGTAATATGTTTTATTTATGAGGAGTCAGTGTTTGAAGACCGAAAGTTGGGGTGATAACTTATCACAGTTAGTTTTTATGAGGATGTGCATCCTCTTACAAAATTGACGCATTTTGTTTTGGATCTCAGTTTATTAAAATTTTTATAGGTACCTCGACTGGGCCTGTTAATTACTTTAGATGAAACAACTTATGATTACTACTTCCAACAAGCAAGAAATGATGTTAATGAAAATAAAGTGCCAGAAATTAAGTACCCTGAAAATAAACAGGAACTTTTGGGTCTTGGCATAGCTGACATGTAAGTATGGAATTGTAAAAATATCTTTAATATATCTATACTCATGATAAATAAGTAAATATAATAGAAATAGTAAAATATAATTAACATTTTAATAACTCAAATTAGTTAAGTTCGAGTTAGTAAGTTTATGATTCATTCACAACATTTAATCAATATTAATGTCAGGAGTTCAACTAAAGATATGTTATCTTAAATTCAGCTATATCATTCATATTCATTATTTACATACCAATTTTGTTTAAACTATTGATAATTAAATTTAAATTAACGAATGAACTTATATCCATATAGTTTCATTTACAGTTGATTAAAAATAAAATAATAAATTTTTGATAAATACAAATTTTATAATTTAATCCTAGGACAAGGGCAATTATAGAAGAGAAACTACAATTAAATGATGTAGTCCGTAACCACAAGAAATATATTCCCAAAATTATAATAAGGAGACACGGTCCATATCCAAAAAAATATGCCATAGATTATCTACCAAAACTGTGTTCGGTTGGTCACAATGTTAAGTAAGTTGCTATCTAGAGTTTTATTATATTGAATGTGATGAAATTTGACATGTAAACTCATTATAGAGCATATTAATGATATTTTTCATGTTCTATGATAACTTTGTTTATTATAAGCTATTCATTTTCATATAACTTGTCTTGAGCACTTTTGTATGATAAAATATGAAATGAAGTATTTAAAAATTATTTAACTAATGACAGAAGATAATCTTATTCATGTTATTATAAATTGTCATATAGGTTATATATATATTTTTTATTATAGCTATGTTAAAAATCTATATTTACAACAATTATATGGACTGGCACCAAATTATTTGGCTGAAGAGTATAACAATGTACTTTGGCAGAATGGTAGTGATGTATTGCCTGTTAAAGTTGTGGTTTCACCATTTCATCCTCACCAGCCAGGAATACGACTTTTTAACATCACTAAAAGAGATGTAAGTATGGCCTTAAAATTTGACCAAAATAACTAAACATTTTATGATATATAAATGAAATATTAGTTTTTTTATACATTTAATGAAAAATTTCAGCATCTTTTCATTTTATTTTGTTTAGTATAAAAACTTGTTAGTATTTTTTTTCTTTTTCTTCTAGTGGTTTCATGTTTGTACTATAGAGGAGTTGATATATCTGACTAGGAATGGAGATAACTGTTTGGAGATATCAAGACGTGGGACTCCTTTGTTTCTTAAGTTCAAAAATGAGGAACAGTTATCATCGTTCATATCCTTATGTGATGGGTACTATAGGTAAAATTAAAACAACTATAAAAATTTTATTTTAATACACTAAGTAGAATGTGTTTAATATGTATAACTGTCTTTACTAGTATATTTTCAACAAAGAAAATCCAAAGCCTCAGGTTTCTTGGCTTGTCCTTAAAAAGAACTGTGACATAAATTGACATTGCTTTATGAACTAATGAAGTCACTGTGTGACTTGAGACCTATTGCTACTTATACATTTGAGGTTCAATATAATCATTTAATAATATGCAGAATTATATTGTATTATACAAAAACATGCAATATGTGGAAGAGCAATAGAAAATATTGAATAAATAAGATTAAACTTAAATGTTATAACAATTTAATATTTTAATAAATCTTAATATTGTTATTTTCGGACATCAAATAACAGTTATTAAAAATTTATACATATATAAATAGTTTATTTATTTGAATGACATTTGAATGTGAAATCTATGAAAATTTACGTAAGTAAGTTGTGTAGTTTATGTATAATTTATTTATAATTTATTACAGGTTAATGGTGAAGTGGACATTTAATTTGTCAAAGGATGATGAAACACCTTCTTTAAAGGAGCTCCAGAGAATAAAATGTCATGGGCCTGTGGGGTGAGTAAGAAATTGATTTTGTTTTATGTTGTTTAAAACATTTCAGTAATGGAATTTGATTTCTCAACAGAGGTGCATTTTCGTATCGTAAGCTTGAAGAGAAGCGATCTAAGAAGCATGGATGTTACATTCTTAGGCAATGTCAGGATGACTACAATGTATATTATTTGGATGTTTGCTCCAAAAATAGGTTAGTTTAAAAGAAATTATCGCAATATATTACTTTAAAATATAAAATACAATGTTAATTTTGGTCTTAAAATGTTTTTCAGTACAACTGAAACATACAAAATAGAATTTAAAGGCCACTGCTATATATTTAATAAGGAAGAATATTTTAGCATCGAAAGGTTGGTCAGTTGCCATCAAAATCCTGAAGGAAGGATATTTCTCAATGAATGCATACCACCTTCAGAGTATGGTAAGATTAGTTATAATTGTTTTCTATAAGTTATTTATGAAATGTTATATATATTTTTTTCTTTAAATTTATTTAATAAACATGGTTTACAGACAAGTCTCAGTTACTGCTGTGTGGTGAACCATTAAAGAAAGGAGTTAGGATCGATCAAGCGGAGTTGCAAGAGATTTTAAAAGACAACAAAAGTCCAAGATGTCTGCCGAACAAAGATTTATTATTATATACTGGTAAATTAATATTCTAAATTATATTTTGTACCTAAGTCAAGCTAATTATATAGAGTGGCAACGAGAGGTTCCAGGAACACTACGAAACTTACTTATATGTATATTATAATAAAAATTTGATATTAAAATTGATAACCTACACCTAAGACTACATGATTGCCCCGATGTTAGGATAGCAATTACATTGCTTGGCCGGTATCAGGGATCTTCCGGTTCACACAGCTTGGTGTTGGTAATATGATATTTTATGGATACAAGGATGTTGTCCTGGTGGCGTTCATTTATTTTTTTAATATGTTTTGAGTACGTAACAAGATCATCGATACTTTAGCATAGAATTGTGTTTATTTTTTAACATACTTTTATTATGTTACATATAAAATTATAATTTTATCACAAAGGTTCTGAAAAAGTGGGTTCCGAAAATATAACAGCGACCTACAAGGCTCTTTGGCGTCTGGATGAAACTAAAAAATTGGTTGTGGCATTTAAGACATTACAGAGAGAAAAATCTAATGATTATTTAAAGGTATACAATATTAATTTATATGATTTTATATATTTATTGTTTGATTGGGGATCGTAATTATAAGTGCTGTTTTTTCAGGATTTTATTGAGTTAGCGAGTAAATGGGCGTGCGTGCAATCTAGTTCTATAGTGAGGTTGTATGGAGTTACACTGAGTTCACCGACTGCTATGGTGTTAGAATACCTGCCCTATGGCCCCTTCGATGTATATTTAAGGTATAATTTATATCATTATTTTTTATTAAACTAATTAGTTGTGAATGTTTAGGTTGGGCTAATACGCGTTACACGAAAGATAATTCCGTGACTATTTGTACGAAGCGGCTCGAGTATGGACACGACGGAATCATATCTACTATTCTTAATGTCACATGCACGGAATTTTTTGATTTGAATTTTTTAACTTTAAATATATAATAAAAATATGTATAAAATCACGAAGTATATTTTGAAATTATAAATAGACTATTATGAGAAATTCATTAATATACTCATATAAAGTGTATGAAAGAGATTTTGTGTCCAATTTAGTTATTGTATTTTTGAAATATAATATAGATATATTTAAATTACATTATGTCCTTAGGGAGAATGAGGAGAACGTGAAGCCTATACACCTGAAGAAGGTTGCAGCGGGTCTAGCTCGTGCTTTATGGGATCTCTCAGAGGCTGGTATAGTACATGGGGCGATTCGATGTCGCCGTTTACTACTGGCCTCTCACCACGATGACCGCATCATCGTTAAGCTCTCCGGACCGACACTCAGACAGTACTCGCCGCTCGAGTGAGTATAAAGATAGTACAACAATAATTACATATCATTTACATATCCACCAAGTGGCACAGGGGATTTAGTACTGGATAGATTTAATTTTTCTATCTATGTGGCTTGATATATATTTTCTTAATTAATTCAAGCTTTGCTCATATTGCTACATTGTCTCAAAATGGGTTTGCAGTGCAAATATTTATATTGAATTAATTTCAGTGTGCACTGGATGCCAGTAGAGTTCTTTGCTGATATGAACTTAGCAAAGAGATCTGTCTTAGGAGACATCTGGGCTTTCGCTACAACACTGTGGCAGGTCTTCTCATACGGACACTCCCCAAACGATACAAATCCAGTTTTAACAGCAAGAGTAAGTAAAATTTTATTTTATTAGATCATGTATGTTTGTAAAATCTCAACTGTGTGATAGCTTATGTTACTCAAAATTTAAATTTAATTTGAAAATTATTTTATATAATCCTCTGTTATTTTCTTTTCCACCTACTGTGTTTAAATATAACAGTCCAAGTTAAGAAAGTGTATTAATTACATCATTTTATTTATTTTTTCACCAAATGAACAAAAATTATACAAGTAAAATATATAGAAAGCGATTACTTCGTTAAATAAGCTTAATATATATCATACTAATGATCAGCAATTGATTTTTATATCCATGTTGTAAATATAAATGAATATAATATAATATAATATATACACATTTCCAGAGCTATGAGATGGGTGACAGATTGCTTCGTCCGTCCCGTTGTCCTGGCGAGGTTTGGGCCTTGGTCAGATCCTGTTGGCAGAGCGACCCTCCAAGACCACAAGAGATTATGCGAGATATGAATCACATGCTGCATAGAGGTATGACATACAGATTTATTAAGTTAAGACACTGCTAAGATATATATGCATTATATTATATGGAAAATAATATGTACATAATGTAAGCTGGATGTTTTATTAGTTTGAACTATATTTTAAGGATCAAATGAGAAGAAATGATTAATATTCCATTGTTATTGAGGATAGTCCTGATATTTTTATGTAGTTTTTTTTAATATTCCAAATAAATACACATATAAAAAGTTTTACATATTTGTAAATTTCTTGGGTTAATATGTTAAAAAAATTGAGGCTTAATAGTTATGATATTTGTTCAAAGTACAGCACTAAGTACTGGTAACAAATTATTTTCTTTCAATACCATCGCTAAACAACAATAATAAGAACTTTTTACTAGTCTTTAGATGAATCCCATGTTCCTAGAGTCAAAATATCAATGGGGATATTTCTAGATTTGTATCTAGAAATCCATTAAAAATAATTTTAGGTGATTTTGTAGTAAGACATCAAAGATTATGGTAAAACTATTAAATATTTGAATTAATTGTAATAAAGAAAATTTACATATTTCAGAATATGTTCCCCTACACGAGTATGAAGAACCAAAGATTTCATTGGATCACATGGAACATGCTGAAACGGTGTCAAGTAAGTTTGATATCTGAACATTAACAATAGAAAATTTTACAGTTCAAATAAAAATACTGAATTATATTATTTTCTCTTGATCAGCATTAAAAATTTATATATTTTATAATTATTTTTTATGAAAATCCCATATAGCGTTGAATATTTGATATGAAATGTATGAAGGTGATATTTTTTTTTTTATATTATCATTGTAGTTAATACCTGTCCTTGAAGATTCTTGATAATATATATTTTGTTTCAGGCGATCGTTTCATTCCCAGCGAGTTGAGTGACGCCGGCAGTAATAAGTCCTTGATATCAGTTGACAGCAGTGTGCCATCAACTAACGGGACAGTATCGGATTCATATGATAATCCAGTAAGTGTAGAAATTATTATATATTATTTATAATAAAAAATATTATTCTTCACACAAAAAATTTTCACTATTTTGAATCATATTGCAATTATATTACAAAATTATAACAAGTTATAAAAAGAAATCCAATGATTTTTAATAAGTTACTTTGTCACAGTGATAACGTACATTGAATTTATTTTTAATAAATCGTAGGTTGTATTGTATACATTTAACAGTATTTTTAGTGTTGTCAAGTTCATGAATCATATGAAGAATGAAACAAATAGTTATAAAAAAAAATGTCATTAATTAATTATACCTAATTTCCCAATTTAAGCTTTACTATTACAAAAATAATTTTAATAGGGTTTGGATTTGTCTTTATTCTGCATTTTCTACGTTTTATGAAATAATAATATAGAGAAGAGGATAGGTTAAGGTATATATCATCAACAAAATGTTGGGTAGGTTGCAATTTTTTTTAATGTCTTCATTGTTCACCAGTTTGCTGACAACAAGAGTTCCAACTCATTGGAATCGATGAATGCATTGACCTACGCACTGCGGTCGGAGGCTGTGATCAGTCGTAGCAACAGTGCGTGTGGACCCGACGAGCCAGACGATGGCGCGGGCGCCCCGAGACTCATGGAATCCATCGTGTCCCAGGGGAAGACATATCTCGTTACCATAACCAAGAAAATAGGAAGTGTGAGTGTTGATTATTTTGCATTACTTTATTAATTAATGTCTTTATTAGATTTTAGTACGACAAGTCTAGTTGGCAAAGCATAGGTCGCGGGTTCGAATTCTGATCGTATCGATAAATTGTTTCCGTTTATACTTTTTATTTGAATTTCTATGTTTGAATGTGTAAAGGTTGTTTAACGTTTTAAATAATCTAACACTTGATATAATTACTATATTATAAATAAAAGTGAATAATGTGTGTGTTTAAATAAAAGGGAAATTACGGGCACGTCTTCAAAGGCTGGATGGAGCGTGACAATCAAGAATCTCAAAGGAAAGAAGTTGCTGTTAAGAAATTAACTAGACAAGCCTCAGAAAGAAATGGAAGCCTTTACGAGGACTTTAAAAACGAACTAGAAATTATGAAGGTGAATAAGTTTATTTATTTCTTATTTTAACAAATACTCTAATGTAAAATACCTTTGAATGTTTTGGTTTGTATATAAAATATATGAATTAATAATTGTGACAAATTAATTTTATTATAAAATAATTAAAAACTAACCAATTTTAAAATATCCATTTTTGTAGCAAAGTGAATGTAAATGAAAGGCTGTCTTATTATCTTATATATTAAATGATATTATTAATGTTTTAAGAGGTCTAATTTATAACATTCTCCAGTCCCTACAACACATCAACATAGTAGAGATCCTTGGTTATTCTTGGGACCACAGTTCGGATGTGCTCATAGTCATGGAATATTTAGAGGAGGGCTCCCTTAACTACTACCTCAAGTTCCAGGGAGATAAGCTAAGGATATCACATCTTTTGAAGTACGCCAAAGATATTGCAACGGTGAGACATTCGGTATTATAATTTTCAGTATGAGAAAATAAATCACTTTATACATAATGTCACACTTCCATTTGTGATTCACTGATATGACAAGTCTGTTAATTATAAAGTTTAGCTTTGAATATATAGGTATGTACTAAGAAAAATAATTGTATATATTTTTTACTCTATGTTAGTAAGTCACAGAAGTGGTTTTAATAAATTTCTTTATAATATTGGGTTCATAAATTTATTTTACAATAAATTTTGATTAATTCCATCAATAATGTGTCATCGTTTTGTTAGGGTATGGATCACGTGTCAGCGAAGAACGTCGTGCATAGAGATCTAGCTACAAGGAACATTCTAGTTGTGAACAAATATCATGTGAAAATATCCGACTTTGGCTTAGCGAGGATCATACCTAAGGAGGAGAGTGCGTATAGGATTAAGACAGAACGCCTTCTACCTATCAATTGGTAATGCCATAGTTCTAGAATACATATAATATTATAATTATATATTATTAATATAACTATTGCTTATATTTATTGCAAATTCTTATTGTTGCCACCCTCAGTTGTAGGACCATTGTTGTAGTTATATGCAACTTATCAATATCTATATCTAAGTTTATATACATTTGTTGTTTGTATATATAATTATAATTGTGAGATATATATCAATGCCAGGTACGCTCCGGAATCAGCAGTAGAGCCATGGCATTTCTCCAGTAAGAGTGATGTGTGGTCGTACGGTGTTACAGCCTGGGAGATATTTACACGGGCTAGGACCGAAGTGCCCAAATTTGATGTGGAACGACCCAGAGAAAGGGCGTCATGGTATGTCTGCTATTTGAATTTCCTATAAAACGAGCGGGATTTGAACCCACAACCTCTAAATATCGCTTTCTGGTTACTATACTCCAGTCGTATATTCTAATCTTGTCAGTGTCAACGAATTATACATTCCATATATCTTAATTGAACTTCAATTCAAACATAAAATTCTATTATACATTTTCTCTTCAATCGTTCTACGTTATCTGATTGTGAGACTAAATTTGACAATTTTGGAACATAATAAAAAAGTTCAAATAATACATATTTTTCTTGTTTGCAAAAAGACAACGTTAATCCTCGAAAAACATTGTTCCAGTTTTCAAATACCAGAAGGTTGTCCATCGGAGATATTCAGACATCTGATGAAAGATTGCTGGGCCCTAGACCCAAATTTACGTCCCAAGTTCATTGACCTCGTGCATATGTGCAAGCGATTTATGGATGAATACCAGTGAGCGTTATAGAGCTGTAGCTACTGGAATTGTTGATTATTTATTGCATCGCATGCGAATAGAATATAATGACATAACTAGTATATCTATATAGTATATCTATAAAAGATCACGTGGTAATTATATGTTATTTAAGAACAGTATGGATTATTTTGTATGAATTAATTTCGAGTGTATTAATATTTTTATCCGTTAATGGATATTTAATGAAATCAATGGAATAGCTCAAGTATCGACTCACTGGTTGCTCGTCCGCACAGTCTTGTTTGATGGTTCCTTCAAGCATTTGCCTTAATTATTTTGTTTTTGTAAATATTTGTTATTTTAATGCAATCATATGTAACATAAACCATGCAATTACTACATCATAGATGATTTTAATATAATATAATTTTAACATCTTATTATGTAATACACATACTTGCCGAGTAGTTATTGTGAGATTTAAGTCAATTGTAGCTTATTAAGTGATAGATTTTTTTTATTATTATTATATACATGTTGCACGCTATAATTTTTTTGGACTATTAATCTATTGTAATCTGAAGTTTTTCATTGCATTGAATCAAGTCAATTATGTATTTACAAATAATTTGTTAGGAAATAATACGTAATTAAACGTTCAATAATGTAGCGTGCTCTATTGTGAAGACCAAAGATATTAAATTATCATTTAATATTGTTATCGTAATCTTTTATGTATAGCGGCTCAGTTGTTGAGTGATAGTTTTTGTTTGACGAATGACATGTTAATGCTTTACAGTGTGACGAGAAGTATTAACTTTGATAATGTGAAATAAATGCCCGATTATTATGCCTATGAAATGTTTTCGAATATCTATTGATTTATTTAGTTTGTTTCAAGCAATTGTGATCGATGATAGACTGAGTATGAAGTAAATGGGTGCTAAAAGAAAGGATATTGCTAGGGTTTTAACTGGTAGTTTTTTTTATCACAACAAATTCCTATAAATAAATCATTTTTAGAAGCGTCATATAAGACTATCACCTGAATCATTGTTTTGATTTAATTACACGAAGAACGAGTAAATTATACATTTGTATATAAGTTGAATTGGAATAAGAATTTACGGATATGTTACTAGTATAAGGTTGTTAAAGAGTTTTTTTTAAAGCTAGTTGAGATGAACGTAATTTTTTGATATATATTATATAATATTCCGACCAATCAGAATCATGTCTGATAATATACGATTTGTCAATTTTATTTTACGTAACATTTTAAACTGATTTTTTTTGTACATGTTTATATTGACATCGCTATTTACACCGGCAATATTTTGATAATTACTTTTATATACAATAATGCAAACAAGAGACAGAGACATTTACATGAATATTTATCACGTACCGGTTGTAGCTTGGAATTCGAAAAATGTTTTGTCATATAAAAATTATAAGGCTCGATGATTATTTTTTTTGTATCTCAAGTTATAAGACTAGGTTTCTAACAATGATTAAACTGACACTGTGATAAAATCAAAAATAATATTCATAAAGTATAACAAAAGTACAGTTACCAGTAGAATTTTTGATTTTTTTAATAACAATAACAATGACTGTATTGGAGGGCGTATAATGAAATTGAGTCAACTGGGAAAAAAACAAATTCTCAGCTAATTAAAGATGGCGCCACTGAATATAAAGTGGGCGTCAACTAGATCGATCTCAGGCTTATATATGTTATAAATAGATTTTGTTTTCGATTCACGTAGTCAATAGTCAGTCCTCTAGTATATTGTTATATATATGTTAAATTTCCATTTATATTATATATATATATATATTTGTATATAATTACGAGTGTT
>DVQP01002284.1:0-12938 GCA_018231745.1 Danaus eresimus
ACAACCCTATGTTTTAAAAAGTAAGCACAGAGAATTTTATAAGAAGGTGCAAATATCTCTCGGAGTTAATAGTTAACAGATCAAATGCTTCAGCACTTAAGATCGACAAAAAATGAGTTGTGTTAGAGAGAGAGGAGAGAGGAGCAATCAGACGTGTAGTTTACAAAGTCAGTATCAAGTGCATTTCTGAGTCAACGGACAGGTTCCGCCACACCAGGCATTCCGGACTGCAGATCGAGGAGTTGGCTCTGCAATGTTACAAGCGACCGTCGTGATACAAGGCAAACTGAACTCTCTTCGAAAGTGCGAAGACTTGGAATGGAACAGAACGGGATCCAGTGTAGCTCCTTGCATCACCATAACGGGTTCTACTTTTTAATGATATAAAACGTGACATGAACTCAAAGATCAATAAAATAGGTTTTAATACTAGAATGAAAGGGATCAAAGTCCCCTAACATCATTTTGGGTTCCGAGCAGCTTGCGTTACTGTACACGCAATCGAAAGTCTAAGTGAATTCTGTGGAAAATTGTATTCGGTGGTCGTCTTAAAACTGTGAGAATAAAGTTGAATTCCGACTGGTTTATTGGTCAATTGGTGATCGTATAAGTGGATCTGTCGAACGTCAATTAGTGTCCGAGGGACCGGTCGGCGTCAAGTTACCATCATCAGATGTATATGAAGAAAGGAGGACGCTCTCCGCTCCGAACCCTGACAAGTGACGCATTTGATTCTCACAGACAACTAACTGCAAGGAACATTTGATACTATTTAAAATGTGAACAACAAATCCTGTATAAATCTCTCTCATCTGCTGATCTTTGTTACATAGTATACGCTAGACACCGTCTCATATTTCAATATCAATCAATTATTTACTTGTCCCCTTCTCTAGACTTACATAATATGTTTCTTTGTCTTTATGTCTGCATGTCCATATCATTGATGTGTATATTGTATACAGGTCTATATACTTGAGGTCGTAAACGTTGTCCTGCATTATGGAGTCTTTGTTACTATAACACCATAAAACATATCCGCTGTCTCCCTTATATTAAGGAAATTTTTGTGCGGGCGACAATAATCTTCAGTTGCAACCAATCATAAACGCATTTTTCTTTCTAAATGTGAATTAATAAAAAAAACGTCACTAAGTAGCTATAAGCCACGTTATCTCTCTGTCAGTGATTTGTGCTACATACGACCACACTACCAGATGAAGAATCTTTATCATATTAAACATCTCTTTTTATATATATATTATTATCGTATTTGTAGTAAGGGCTCTCGATAGCCTCCTTCGAACACTCGTCTGTTTGCGTGATTTGAATCACAAACGGGGCTTTAAAATTCCTAATTTTCTTTTTATTTAACATATTCCATAACAATTTTCATCCCGCAGCCGCGACTCCCTCCTGTATACTATACCTTCTGTCGAATGCTCACTGTATCTAAAACATGGTATTTTCATCAATGTAGTATTTGTAATGGTTTATAATTTTACATTTTCACTGAGGGTTATTACTGCTATATAATGACTTTGAATGAAGACTCGTCTTAAATCTTATAATAATAAATTTAAATTAACAATAGTATTGTTGGAATAACTTCATTTATTTTACATTCATTGTGCGACTGTTATCTCCTGATCGACATTTAATTTAAATTCTCAAGTCACACCGATATGTGTTCTTCTTTAAACTTTCTCCTCTCTTACATCCAGTGACCCTTTCTACATATATACACTACTATATTACAAGGCGTCCGTTCCCGAGCTGATCTTAATATTATCTTAACAGTCAGTTGGTAGTGCGGTCACGCTCTGCGACATCTTGTGTCTTTTTGTTTTGACAACCGCCATTTTGTTATTATATTTCGGATCACGTTCCGAAAAGTAATAAATGTTATTATTAGTTCGTTCTGTGAGTAATGTTCCTTAGAGATCCTTCCGCGTCCATCGATCGTTACTGATGGGGAAAAGTTTTATCACAAATCAAGACTTGTGCCATGTTAATTGTTTAAATAACATACATACACTGTGAGTGTACTATCTGAGTGTAGACCCGTTCCTCAATAAATCCCTTATAAACGTTATGTATCAGTCAACTGCCATAAATTTAAAGTCACTCAGTCTAGTGACGACTTGACGTCAGTCGAGTTTATTTTCTCTACGCGTCGATACTTTCGCGGGCGATTCCTTTTACATTTCACTGGATTCCGTGTGACTGTTATAATAACTAGACTTATCATATAAACTGGCAATTAATATTACACAGCTCACAGTGAACGTCAACTGTACTATAGTGTGAGGTAATTCTTATTGCTGTTTACATAATGTATAAATGAACTGTCCCATCTCTATCACCCTCCGGCTAAAACGTTTTGTTTAAAAATATTTTTGTCCGTATTCCCCCAACGGTGAGCTGTCAGTGGAAATTTAATTTCAACCATTTAAAACCATCCATTCATCCGCCATCTATACATCACTCGTCGCCCGCCGCCGCCCGCCCTTGGCCGCCCCGCAATAAACTACCAAATACGATTATACCTCACATTTCCTTTTTTCTATTGTCCAGTCTACGTTGTTTCTTTTTCTTTTACTCGACGGTACTAGAGATGACATCAATATTTCTTTAAACTTATAAAATGTCCCATAAAAATACATAACTAATTAATAACTTGACTGATAAAAATAAAAAGACAAACAACTAAAGTGAGAAAAGTAGAAAATCCAAGGAATATTGCTCCAAGTCTGTTCCTTTATACATATGCAGAGAATACTAGATCCTGGAGCTTTTGAGCTTCTTACTATATAACTTAAAAATAACATTTTAGTGGAATTCACTTGGCCAACACAAATATAACGATATTTGATTTGGCAATAACGTTTTACGAGTTTCACAGTTAAGAGCGAACATTTAAACACACCCACGTACATACGTTAATATATGTATACATACATCGATCCGCACATACGAGTACATACGTTGAAAAACATAGCTATATGTATGTCGGAAACAAGAAGAAGAAGCGGGAAACTGTGATGAGTATAACAAACACTAAGGAAATTGAACTTATAAAATAAATGCTGAAAGTTACCGAGCGAGCTGAGGGTACAGCCCGCGGCGGTGTCATAGGGACCCCTTCCTAAGTTAAAAACGGAGCAACACGTAAAAGGCGGTGCTATCACTACATCTGGGGTCTGGGGTCGCGAGGACCCCGGGCTACGTTATCAGATGCAATTTAGAGTTTAACGTTACTCAGGCACATGAGAACCTCCCTGCTGAGATCACTGCCACGACATACTGAATACTTAACACGTAAAATAAGGAATCACCAACAGTACCCGTGTGTGGAATAAGAACAATTGTGAATAAAACAAACAACTTACAACAATCTTTAAATCATCGAAAATTACAGAATAGTGACTTGCTTATTTTTAAAGCAATATTCTTCTAAACTGTAATAATACATACATAAAATACTATTATTTATTTCTCTGCAGATCTGTTAAGGTTAACGAGAACTAGAAAGTTGGCGCGTACTATATAAAGTGTATAATATCGAGGACTGTAATTAGTTGGTGGTCAGTGATCAGTCGACAAACATATAATCTCTAAATCTGGTAAAACTCTTCTTAATTATTTTTATTGTTTTCAAATTGCCTCATTAATCGGTTGAACAAACTTCTGTGTCGTGTCGACCTTCAAAGATCGCCTTTTAAAATTCTATAAACATGAATAATTAATTGAATAACATTTTTATTGAAACCAGCTTTCGCTAAACAACGAGACTGTATACTATAGGCTTTAAATTAATATAAACAGAGGTTCCCGTACTTATTGTCTTATAAAGTCTTCCACTAGAGTAAGGTCTGTCAATATATCTTCCTTATGTTGTAAATACAATACAATCAATGTTAATCGTAGTCACTCTAAGCGTTTTAAGATTTTCCTTTCTCGTCCATTATATCACACAAGCTTAAATAACAACTTGTGTGTAAGAATAAATAGTAATAGACAAAGCACTAGGTCTGTCCTTATTAAGTAGGTAGCCAGGATTTGATCGTGTTTTATATTCAAGCTGTGTAACGTAAGCTCTCTATAGGAATAATTTCGCGTAGTCGTTACTTTATTTAACATGGATACTCAGCCTCTATGGTGATTTGATCACAGAGTTCCTCCATAAAGTTATCATTAACAATTAAAAATATTTTTCTATTCGGTCCAGTCACCATCGCCTCCCAGATGACCATCTCCAACCTTATTGCCACCCGAACACACTCTTCAGGTTTTTAGTGCTGGTTTAAAAACACTTTCATTATCATTGACTCGTGTCATTTACATTTACACCCAATGTAGTCTTTAACTCTGTTTGCGGCGTCAGTCACGGACCCGACACAAACTATTCCTAACTGACGTGAACCCGAGGTGTGGTACTAATGATATCACAGAACATATCTAACGCGTATCAGAAAAAAACATATATTTTCAAGGAAGAAGACGCTGTCACGTTAAACTTAACAACTTTTTGAATCTCGACATCTCAACGATTCTTATCAAAAACACGTGAGAAGTTTTTTTTCTCCTTCATTTTTATAATGAAACTTACTGTTTGAACTAAAAATTACAAAAATAACTTACGATTATTTATGCATATAATCTTAGAATCAAACACGTCGCCTTTACACGGTCCCTTTGTTTTACGTGCTTTGTTATAGTTAGTTTGATCTTTACAGCTGTGCTAGATATTATTTTAACCTACCAATAACGAAACCGATTTCTTTTATACCTGAACATAACAACTATAATATATCTTAGACTCTTCATTAAAGTCAGTGTGTATCACGTACTTCAAACTGAATCTTTCATTACGCAATTTTTCATCAAATAGTTTCTGCTGCCTGCAACGCTGCGGTGATAACTTTTAGCATAACTTACTTACGCTTCTTATTATAAGAAAATAGAATAAAAAGTATTCATATAAACGGCTGAAGTATGTGATTCAAATATATATATATATATATATACATATGAATTTTATTATATCGTATCGTATATTATATCGTATCGATTCAATTGTTTCTCTTAAGTTATAACCAATAATAAAAACCTATTAAAGGTTTATTGACGAATAGTTTAGGTGATGGTCGTCATGACAACCGGAGAGAAGTCTCTCCAAATCAAGGATTGGATTCTCTGTGTACCGTTAGGAGGTTCCATGTTTTGTTCTGTTTTTTCTCGTGTTCCGTTGATTTCAAAACACTCTCGATGTCGTCGGTTAGTCAGTGTATTTCCCCGTTAATTAATCATTTCACATAGACTTTTTTAAACAAGCCTGGGTTAATATAATATTAATTCCTTGTACTGATTCATTGTATCCACAATGACAAACAATTGTAATATTAGCAAACCTATATAGCAATGAATTATTTTACTTCTATACAGCACATAAACGTTCCATCAAATTAAGCCAACAAACATGAGTTTCTGGGAAAGTTCATGTTAAGGGCAATACATCTTCTGTTCTGTGACTGTAGTGAGTGATCGAGCGTGTAGCGTGTCGGTGGTGTGCGGGGCGGGGAGCGGGGGTAGGAGAGACTGAGAGTAATGTGATGTTTGCTGGTGTCGCCACACAAACAGACTCTTATTACTATGAAAAACCAAAAAAACGTGACAAAAATCTACAAAACAAAAGATACCAAGCAACCCCAGACACATCTAGAAGTAGCTTTTGTATATATATGTATATATACAGACATTTGGACAGTTGTATGTATTATGTTAGTCTAAAGTTATCCAAATATCAGAAGGTTAAGAGTTAAGATTATCCAAAATAAATTGTTTATCCAAACATAAACCTTCAAAGAACATGATAAATATATAAAAAAAACATGTTACACACAAAAAAATATATATCCGTTTGTTTTAGTAAAATTTTAAAGTTGTGCTACGTTTGCTCACGAAATGAGGTATAAACATTTTTTTCACTTGAGAGATGACAATCATACAAGCAATTAAGGAAGGAATGTCCGCGACACGAGATGAGATGAGATGAAACGCGATGAGATAATTAAAAAATATAAATGAAAATACCCGATATTAGTATTTTATTTTTCTTTCATATTATTAAAATGTTGATAGTTCATAAGAGCTACTTGGTTGATATTAATTTTTCAGAAATTTAAACATTTAAGATTAAAGATGAAAAAAAAATGGTTTTATTAGCAGCACATTAATAATCAAAGCAATAAAATATTGTTATCGGAGGAAGCTATCAGTGGCGGAATTAAATTTTAATAACGCTAATTGCGACATAATGTTACGAGACACGAGAAATAAAACCGGCGGATGGAGCCTTAAAGCTTGAATTAATAATAATGACCAAAATATTGGTATTTAGGACTTTGAAATAAAAGTGGCTTTTAAATAACTTTGATTATGGTAATGGCCTCGTAAAACGAAACGTCTCCGACGAGAGATGGTCTATGAATTAAACATTCAAATAACATGCATAAAGATATTCACATTAAAAGGGAAATTTTTAATTATTAGATTTATAACTGAGGAGAATGTTGGAGTTATCTTTACAATTAAGTTTAGTTTGTAAAATTTAATGCAAAGGGAAACCTGGGGAATCTGGACCATGAAGGGGAACTTGCGGAGGCAATGTTTAGTTTTATATTAGCAACATCAGTTCTCAATGATACTCGCGAGCTGTCAGAAGTTGCTACACCTGTCCAGATTAAAATATCTATAACATATTTGGTTATATCTCACGATAGCTTAATCTAGCTGATGCTATTACTCCGACCATTTTTTAACTCTCCTAATGTTCATTTTTTCATTTGCCACCACACACACCAATCACCATAACCATCACCGAAGTCTACCATCATCGGAGCCGATGTTAATGATAGCAATCAATTTAGGAATTTATCTGTCCCCAACTAATTACCGGATAGATTTGATAATCTCACCTCTATCCGTAATGTCTGAGGAACACCGCGCCGAGTGAGTAGTCCCAATCACCGCTGATAACTCCGGCGACACTAATCTCTGTTTAGCTTCTAACTGTTCAGATTACTTTAATAACATTTATTACTTATTTACTGCTTTTACAAAGTAGTGGTCGATTACATCCCGACGCTACTTTGACATTTTAATTTTATTAAATAGATTTTTAAGAAGTGGATAATATTCAGTTACACGCATCAATATTATTTTCATTATGAATACGTGTAGGAGAGTGTATGGACACAGAAATACTAATAAATTAAAGAATCGTATAACATATTATAAAAGGTGATAAGTTTATGAAACCTTTCGTTTTCGGTGACAGATTTATGATGGTAATTCATTGGCTATTCCATGGGATTATATTTAATATTAATTTTACGATAAAAACCATGAAGGTTTTATTACTTTAACGTTATTTTATAAAGCACTAAAGGAATCATGTTAAAATACTAAATGATGATAATTAATTATTGAACATTTAGAAGAAAAATAATTAATGACAAATATATTCTTTATTGTTATCATAAAATTTTAATATTAAATTAAATTCTGACATTGCTTTTTTTATTGAAGCAACGGTCGCTTACTCTTTAAAATACTGAGATATTTGGAATTCATTTTTATTTTATTTCCTGTATTTTAATATAAAAATAGATATAATACAAGGATTTATTTCATCGCGCTTGTAACATAACAAAAATATTGTAAAACCTACCATATGACACGTTGCTGTTTCATCACTACTGATATTTATTTAAAAAACTTAAAAAAATTATAAAAACATAAAAGACGTTTTTAATAATCTTTAATTAACTTTTAAATTTATAGTTTTATACATAACATAATAGAATCCAGTTGACGACACGAAGGTCGTTTACATGATACGTGACGACGCCGACAAAACCTTCAAGTTTTACAGGAATATTTTATTAGAGAGACGTTTCCGTGTTTTGTGTAAGACTTAACTCCTACTAAAAACTCGACCTAGAGGAAACAAAACATTTAACAGAATGTAGATAAAGATAAGACAGAGCTATTTATATATTCTTACCAATCTCAGTTAAGATATCAAACAGACACTAGCGATTCTTATAATGTAGACAGTGACAAATTTAGCAATAAGATGTGCTAGCTGTGGTCAGTAGCGAAATGCTTCAAGCCTCTTGTACATATGTAGACTCGAAGGACAGTTCATCCGTAGCGCCAGCTGTTACGGCTGGTCCTGAGGAGCTGTTCCTCGTCCTATAATCGATCCTACTATCAATCTACATGACTTCACAATGACTCCAGGGTTGACACTTGATGTTTGATGTCAGTCCAGAGGACGTCCTAACCGAGACCCTTTACAATATTTGCACGTGTATATTCCAGTCACTTAGAAGTATTTCTTTGGAACACCATGTTTTCTGACGTTTCTTAACTATTTTTAGAACAGTAACGTATACTTAGCTGTCGGTGTTATTCCCTATAAGGGAATTCATTCGGGGTCAAGGAATATGTAACATTTCCTCATATTCTGTCTGGTGACAGACTGTTTTTTTCTTTTATTATTCTTTTCCTACCGTTTTCCTTCATTCTTGAAGCCACAAGCCAGCATCAGCCAGTAGCCACGTAATCCATTAATATTTAATATTACAGAAAATCTCTACACCGACCCTTTTTGATTAAAACTTTTATATAAAAAAAAACATATTTATATTAGAAGTACATGGAAAATTTATTGTAATAAATTCATATAAAAATGTTTTTTGTATAAGCTTAACAACAAGGCAGATAATATGATTACAGTCTTCAATAAGAGCAGACAACCCTGAGAGGACGACATTACCATGTTAAGAAACACGGACTGAGTTATGTCAAAAGAATAAGCGCACGTGTCGCGGAAGGTCGGAGTTTGACAACACATTATATGTCAATGTCATTAGATAGCATCGGAACGTGTCTAGAGGGGGGAAGGAGTCAGGGGGAGGGACGTTCCCACGACATGAGGAGACATGCCGTCCTAATAATAAACAAATATAAAAGAATCGAACGAAAAGAATGTCTCTTAGAAGAGAGGGAGAGTTGTGACCTCAATAAATAAGATTCATATAAAATAATAGACTTCCGTTAAGCGTTAAGCGTTTAGTTAAGCAAAGATCCGATTTTAAAATACTTTTTTTGCAAGAAGTACTACATACAAATATAACTCAATTGACAACAAACAGTAAGTGAGACGACACCGCGATAAAAATATATGATTACTGTTAGTTATATAAACACTACTTCATGTAATAAATCAATTGAGAGTTAGTCACTTTACATTACACACCGTTATTAAATGAACTCAGGCATCCAGTTAAACATCGCGCTCAGGATTAATATCGGCTGCAAGCTTATATATTAGACTAAAGATCACAGAGTTCTCGAGGACAGATTTATTGATAACTAATCACAGGATCTAAACTCAATCATTGACATTGTATCTTTAACAAGGACTTTCCTTAAGAACATCTGCTGATCTCCGTGACAGCCAACGTCATCAGACAGACGGACACAGGACGATACCCTCATATATATATAATTGAATACTTAATAACGTCACTAATTGGTCGTGTGATTCCTATCAGCAGATGTTTGTTGTCAGACCGTCAATAAGTATACACAAATATTTTCATTAACAGGAGATAAAACATTCATGTATTAATATAAAATATGAATAAAAATTGTTCAATAGATGTACTGGAATGTGAGAGGCATTCCATCTTCATCTTTGAACACCTCGGCACTCGTCTCCGGCACGTCGTAAGACCATCGCAATATATCAGGAGGGAGAGATGTTTTATACGCCAGTCACAGAGTCAGGTGACGAAATTTGCTTAAACGTGTCGGATTGTCGGGATTATAGGACGAAATTAAATTTGAACACTCCTTAAAGTGGTTGAAGATACAAACGTTCTATAAATATGGATTATTGATTTTGAAACATGATAAAAAAGCTTACAAGTTTTAAAATGAAAAACACAAATGTTTACGAGACCCCATGTGTGTACACGGTCGGTCGACATGTGAAAAAAATAAAGCTTCGTCGGACACAAACAGTTTAACTGCCACCGTCGTAAAGCATATTTATTTCTCCGGCAATAAGTAAGCGGCAGTATATTAATATGGCAACACATGGGGAGGTTATTCGGTCGGCTTCGGCATCCGTGCGGCACTCGATCAGCACTGTTCCCGCAGTCGTCCAGCACGGACCTGACTCGGCGGCGACACGTGTTCCGCTCGTAACCGTTCCTTCGTTGACTTATAACAGGTTTATGAGTTATGTGTACAGTTTTAGCAGGTTCTTATTGCTCGGTTCACTAACACACGACTTGTATGTTTGATGGTATTTTATGAAACACGCCATTTTTATCATAACAAATCGTAAAAAGGCTTTCCACCATAAAAGGTGTTATTCTCTCGCCGTGATACGAAAATATTAGCTACGATATATTTAATTAGTGAGTAATAAGTAATTATAGCGCCGGGTTAATGTAATGTACAACAGTTGATTGTATCACACTGATGGTTGTAATCCAAGGGGAGGAGCTCTCTTCATATCTTAATGAGATCCATCCTCCACTTCAACCCACGCCGGATCCAACACTTACTTTCTGCTTTAAGACTCATCCAACTTATTGTGGCTTTTATGACGGTATTTTGAATATTTTCCTTTTTATCTACAAAATACACCTCGTGTAAACAGAACTTTTCTACTTTACTTTTTCCATATTCTCCTTTTTATATAAATTTTTTTTGTTTTTCATAAATTTCAAATAATGTTTCAATATTTCTAATCCAAAGCGCTATCAGTGTGAACAGAAGACTCGCTGGATCGCCTCCCTGCTACTGGGACGTGTGTATTGTGTTATATTTCTCATGACATAAGAACAGTACTAAGGTATGCGCTGGTAATTACAAACGATGGGAACTTCCTACTTCACGTATACAACGATACAAAAAAATATATTATTCTTGGTTATTTTTTTTTCTAAATAATTTAACAAAATTTATCAGATAAACAGTCATAAAGAAACATTATGTCACTGACCTACAATTTATTGATGAAAAATAAGTCATTCTAAAAATATCTATGAAATACTATGAAAATTATATTAAGCATGATGACGTCGACTGTGTGACTATAAAGATAAAACGTTAGATAATATAAAAGAATAAATTTCTTCATACTTTGAGTGAAGACGGCGGCATGACACTCAGCTCCAGAGAGGCCGGGGCTTTCTGTTAACAAATTAAAATTCCCTGAAGGTCCTGTACTCAACTGTAAAAAACCGTTTGTTTTTCCGAGAAAAAGAAAATGTTTCGAACATCATCATGAATCCCTCAACGTTTGTAAAGTTTTATATGGTAATAGTTTGAATCCAACATCCTAACGCGAGAAAGGAATAATATGTATTCCGATACATGTCATTCCTAAATTTATTCCCTTTATCTTATGGTAAAACAGAATGTATCAAAATAAAGATAGAAGTCCTAACGACTTCAGTTCGCAAAGTATGCTTCAACATCTCACAGTGACGTCGACACGTGACGTACGGACAAGGTTTACATGGTGTCTGTCGATTGTGTTGAAGTTAATCTTAACGAACACAGTACTATGAGACGAACTGAAGAAACACAAAGAGACAAGTTAATAAGGAACCCAAGAGCGGAGAGTGGTTAGCTCTAAAGTTCCTGGGCCGGAGTCGCACAAAAAGAGAATATCATATAATTATTACTATGGGTGCTATCTCAATATAAATCTCTCTTCATTTTTTGCGTCTCTCATTACGGGCACTTCGAATCCGAGGTCTCGAACCGGTTTCACAAAATACGGAACCTATATCATTAAGAGAGTTTATTTTTTGCTTAATGACGCTTAATAAGCTGTTGTGAAATACCCGCTCCGGTACAGTAACGAACGCTATTCGTGTTTAAGATAAATATATTGGTATGTGAAACAACAATGATGTACAAATAAGATAAAGCGTGCGCTCACACTTGTGTTAAATATTACACTATTAATTATTAATTACAAATGAGCAATTTCTAGTTACACGATTAAGGTTTTCGACCTGTCTCTGCTGTCTTTAATGGCCATGCAGTGTAATGCGCGCTATATCGCTGGGGCCACTGCTATCACTGCTCACTAACACAACTTCATCACTCCGCCACTCAGATGCATCAACACGAGGAACCGCGTTTCTCTCGATACAGTCAGCCTCGCTGCCGGAGCGACCGGTCTCATTGTTTTTTGCTTACACCATATCAATACATCTCGTGTTCTGGATGTACTCACATGTAGCGCTCTGCCTACTACTTACTGGTTTATTGGTGAAAGACGACCACCGACTCTTGGTACTTTCACGACTGTTATTTCTTTATAACGAATAAAGCTACAATTACGTTTAACTTACTCGTTTCACAAAATTTTGATTTTCAGACTAGGTTCGTTGCTTGAACATTTATATGCTACGACTGCTTCACGACTAGAGTCTGGTCATCCAAAAATGTCAAAGAAGATAGAAACATGAAGTGATGATGTTAATGTAATGAAAAGTGCTGAGGATTGAGACACGAAACGAATGCGGAGCTATTGTGTTAGTTTGTTGTTCAGAAAACAATTATCGCAAGGTAACAGTTTACAGACATCCTCCGAACGACACGCGGGTTTGAACAGTAAGTGTGACACCGAGGGAATGAATGAGGGAGTGAGTGAAAAGAAATAAAATATATTAAAATGTTTTGGTTGTTGTTTACGCGAGCTAAGGTACAGTAACATATGAAGTGGTATGTTCTAATGAGTGAAATATCGCTCGAAATACTGTTTCAATACAACGAGGAGGGCATTTACTGAGATCCACGGAATGAACGGTTCACACAGCTCTATGTTCTAG
>DVQP01002285.1:0-12937 GCA_018231745.1 Danaus eresimus
ATTTGTAATATTTAAAACAAAAGAGAAGGTTGTGTGTGTATTGGGAAGTATTTTTAAGCGAGCTCAGCTAATGGCTAGCCCACATCGGCTATATATTATATAACGAATTTAGCTAATTATTATTTTGTTTAATTTTAAGTTAAGTTTATTTATGAAGATCATATTATTCTGAATTTCTAGCTACTAGTCCACGTCTTAAAGTATGGTCAACTCGCATATATGTACTTGTACCTATACCTTTCGATACGGCTACACGTGTTTCATGAAGAAGCAAAAAGAATTATAGATATTCTTTATAATTATCTTAAAATTTGAAGTGTTCACTTTATTTTCTTGTGTTCACTTTATTTCTAAACTCAGTTATCCTAGAACATAATTCATATCATAAATAACTCTGTAACTCTGGCGTATATTCAAATAGCGTCATATTTATTTCAAAGAACAACGTTGTCATTTAATTCCTCTCGTTTATAGCTGTGAACCTTTTAATAAAGTCTTATAGGTATTTCCGTTTTTAAGTTATATTTATTGTTTATTCGGATATATAAGTGATTCTTGTATCCCGATTAATAAACAAAGTAGATTTGAAATATAAATAAAATATATTTTATTAATTGATTAATAAAATGTACATATGATGACAAACTAAAATGGTTATGAAAGAGGAACTTATTGTACACGTTTTATAAAATTAAATGGGACACCACGAGTAAGAGCTTCGGTTTATTTTATTTGAACATAAAATTCAAACCCGCTATACGTGCAACTATATCATTTATAAGCCCACGCGGCTAACACTACGAGTGGACAATTTTGAAAGCAAAACCATTCACTCCCTATTTTGTTAGACAAAAATAATTGTAAACTTTTGTAAAGGTTCAGGTTTACATATCCTGATAGAAAAAAAACCTGTATTCGAATTCGCAACGGTCGCGAACTTTCGCCGAGATTGTAATCTATTTATAGAAAATATTTGCTATAAGGAATGTTCAAACGAAAATCATTAAAAGAAAGCAAAAGACATCACTTTCTCTTCAATTGAACGACGCGTAAACATCTAATTTTCATTTTGTGAGTTTTGTTAAAATCTATAAATAGGAATATAACAAAAAAAATCTATTGTGTTTTTGTTTGTATGATCTATAATCTCGAGTCAATATTGCTATATACAAAACGAAGGCGTAATCATAAACTTTCTTTATTAATAATTTTGCTTAACGAGTGTAATCTCAACGACATTTTATTTAATTAAATATACTCATATTTCATTTAGGCGTAGAGCTCGAATCTAAATAACGTAAATACTACAATCAAACTCTTACTAATAAAATTATTAAGTGTATCACATTTTTAATATTATATACTAGTGTAATGCCAAGCGAGGTTTGCTTGAATAACGAAATAAACGTTACATAGAACGAAAATATAATTTATATTGCATGTTTGTAATTACTTTGTTTCCATCTCACCATTGTTAATAGTTATCTCTTTTTCGACAGATCTTTGTATCATCGACCCTATGGCCACATAGCGCAGAACTTCTTTGTACACCATATCTAAGTTATGAAGGTTCTTCAGGTGTTCCTCAGTAACGTCATCCTTAGGGCCAACCGTAGCCAGGATTTCGTCGTAGACTTTCTCCTGAAAAATATTCATATATATGTTCTGTATATACATTGTTTAGGATGTACAAATTTTTATTGAAACTATAATATTACAACTAATTGTAGTGTTCAAAAAATGCGCTTATATAATTTGGCTTACTTTAAAGAAAAAATTGACATAGAGAATATATTTTTATAAAGTTGAAAAGGGATATTAAAAGAATTTTCGCAACATTTTCGCCGGTTTTAAGCTTTTAATAAAACCCTTTTTTGGGACATTATAATACCTGTCAGAGTTAGCGTTTTCTAGTTTTAAGCCGGACGTTTCGTCTCTTTTGCAAGAGTCGTCTTTAAGTAAAGACGGAAAATTGGATTGATAAATTCTCAAATCTTCCCATGAAAGTAAAATACGTCATTAAAAAACATATACTGATTTTGAGATACGTCTTGATTTCATTGACTGAAAACACTAACTTGTGACTAAAAATAAGAGTTCCTTATTAATATTTCTAAGTCCCAGAATCAAGTAATAGTTATTATAAATTTGACGTCAATTTCTTTCTTTGTGTGTATCCAATGTAACTGTCAATCGTATCGATTTCAATGACGTTTTGTTAATTCGAAAGCATTTTGACAGTGTAAGAGTATAAGCTATTCTCTAAAATAATTTAAAGCATTTTGACCTACGGTTGCTTGATTGCGCACGGCAGTATAATAGAGAGCTTCTAAAATTCTTTAAAATTTATTTATCGCTAACATTAATGCTTTTAACAATACACGCTTGGAATATATATTTATATCTCACAAATAGATGAGGAAAATCATAATCCATTGAGCAAAATGGCTATTAATAATGGAAGTTAAACTTAAATTGATGATTGTGTCCTTTTATAATAGCTATGGCGTATGTATCTTTACGATATTACGGTAAACTTAAGTTATATACCGAAACTGTTCTTCGTAATATACAACACATATAAAATAGTTTTAAATTATTTAGTAATTATTCGCTTCACAATCATATAAAAGGCCCATTGTTAAACAGCTTATTTTAACAGCCAAAGAAATCAGATAATTTTTGAGAATAAAACGTCTAATTCTAAACTACGCTATGACAGTATAAATGTCATTGTTTTTGACATTTTTTAATGCTGTTAAAAGCGAATTAACTAATATCTTTTAATACCGTTACGTGATGGATTATATTTTTAACATTATTAAAATTTAACTCAGCACTATTGCATACCTGCCAATCGGGAAGATGCGCAAGAAACAGAAGTACTCCAGCGACTATTTTAGCCGACGCCTCTTGACTCTAAAAATTGATGATTGACAAATAAATAACATGTAAAAATTTTATTTACTTTACGATCTTACAAATAGATAATACTCACTGTTGTAAATAGAGTGAACACCTCTAATTTTATTTCCTTTTCATCTAAACCTTCTAAAATTAGTCTGTCAACCGCGTTCATACTATTACTTTCTGTGACTCCATGTTTCAATGCGTTTTTTCTTTTCTGTAGAACATCGGAGGACAGCTCGTCGATCATTTTAATATATTTATTTTCTATTCGTTTTCTTCCGGACAGATAGTAAATAATAGGTATGTGTAACCACCACCTTGTCATTTTCAAATGTATCAATTGATACAAACTGTAACAAAAAAAAAAAAAACAAAATTAATCACTTGGTGAGCCACCAGTACAGTAAGTAACGTAAACCCCTTTTAAAAATGCTATTTAAAATCGAGCCAATACTGTTGTTGATGAAATTAATAGCATTATTTTTCCCTAAAGATGTCGGCCAACATAACATTTATTTAATATGACTTTAATGAAAAGCCTCGTAAACGATAAAGTTGTCATTGACTTACTTATGTGTCTCCAACATAAGTTCTCTCAAACGGGCAAGATTTAAGGATTCTTCCTTCGTAAGTCCCAATAGTGTTTCTGAAAACGGAATGTTTTGATGAATATCCGAATAATTTAAATAATATTTATACGAGGATATGCAATTAACGATCTATGTTAACGGCGATGAGGAAACTTGATACTTAATAAACTCACGACAAACGCTCTGGGTGGTGCAATGAACAACGTCGAAGTAAACGTTGAATGTCTGATTCGGGTCCTTTTCGCTTAAAACTTTAGTTAAATCTTCAGCCTCTCTATTGAACACTGCACTGAATAGTTGTACCGCTTTCTTGTTGTACGACGGCATGACAATTTTCCGATGTGCCTTCCAATGCTTACCTGAAACATAATTTTATTTTTGCTAAAATATATTGGTATTCAAAAGAGTTTGTTATTCGCAGACTTCGTTATGTGTTATTATAATTACGTAATGAACATACCGCCAGTTAAAATGCCTTCCCCAATGAAGTTCTTGAAGAATTCATACACCGGACCTTTTTGATTAACTTTGTTACTTGTTAACAGGGACTGAGGAAATATTCTTTTTTTTATTAATAATTTCAGTAATCTTAAATTAATTCTAAATAGATATCACATACATTCATACCCTTATATCCGCTGGATTTTTGACGCAAAGATTTAGTTCCGGGCCCAACCAAAACTTCACATAATCTCCGTATTTGTTTATTAATTGGTTAACTATTTTTAATTGTTCTGAAAATAAATCAAACTGAAAGCATTTAATTTGTTTTTCTTTATATTTAACGTATGTAAACATTACAAACCTTGAGCGTTGACCATGAAGAGTAAGGCATTTCCCAGAAGAGGCAGAGCGGGGGGTCCCGGTACTAATTTAGCCAGTTCCAACATTCGACGATTCGTCCATCTCCAATACAACCAATAAAGTATCACGGATAGAAATATGCTTATTACAATATATGTGATTTCCATTCCACTTATTTGCTAAAACTGAAGATTATTAAACACATTAAACGAATGTATCAATAAGTTATTTCCAATATAATGGTAAAAAAATCCTGTTCTCCGTTATACGAGCAAAAACTGAAATTGTAGGCAAATAGGTTTAATAAATTACTACTTTACAGAGAGAAAATTCGTGTAAGCAATCTTACATATACATAAAATTTCAACTCCGCCTCATCATTTTATAATATCAAAGTTAATTTAAAAATCCTCTACATTGTAGTCTACTTAATTACAGTTTATGTTATTATTAACAAAACAATAAAATGTCTACATTCAAATTTAAAATCTTTGAGGAGGAAAATGTGCGGTCCGAGTTTATCTGACCCGTTGACCTATCACAACTAGTATTATAAGTTTATAGTTATAGAAGTATATTTAAATATATAACTTAAAAATTCTTGTTTCATACAATAAACATTTGTGACTTAAAATATCTTCGATCATATCAAGAGGCGGAAGAGATTTGTTAAAGTTGTACTATCAGTCAAAACGCTATTTATATTAAACCTGTTTTTGTCACGTTTTTTATAACTAATTAATTTATACAGCAATTATAAATTAAAAAATGAATAAAACATAGACTAAGATTTGAATTTATAAAAAAAATAAATGTGCAAAAGGTTTCCTCCTTTTGGAAATACTTAGCTTAGGCATTCGCAAAAAAAAATGCTTAACAACAGATTCTTAAACTAGATTTATCTAATAGTTATGATATGTTCAACAGATGCAGAGTTATTGAGACAGTAATTGGTAACTTTATCCATTGCGATATATACAAGAAACTTATATTTAAACAAATATATACCAACTTACAATTCCATACAGAAGAACAAAATTGCATTGTCTGTTTGTGAATCCAAAATTGTTAAAATAATAAAAAAAAAACTTTATTAGCAAACGCATATGTAACTCCTACACAGTACGTATTGAAAAATAACATCTTTACAATTTATGTCTATTAAATCCGGCTTAATTCTGAAACTGCTTAGCTTATTGTTACATGACTTACAATGGCAGTAAGCTGATGTTATAAGGAGCACTTGACGTACTTTATTTAATATAAACAATATTTAACTTATTTACCACTCAGCTAAGACCAAGTCGCGGGCACAACGAACTATGCGATACTTATTTGTAACACGAAACTCGTATATTAAGTTTTTATAATATAAATCATATAAACCAAACACATCATATTTTTAACTCTAAAATATATTTAAATATTAAATATATTGTATTTGAAGAGACAACAATAAAAAATCGCTTAGTTTCGGTTATTTTTTTAAAAACTTAATATAAACCACAAAACGGTATTTGATATTAATTATTGTTAAAAAAATATATACAGTACCTACCACCACCACCAAGGGAAACTGTGCCACAAAATGCGTAATAAATACGCACTAGAATTATATTAGACCAATGTCGACGTGCGTGCGTGGCTGTGTTTTTTTTTATAATAACCTGCCAGAGATCCAAACGGTTGAAATTAGGAATATGAATATAAATAACCTTCTCAAATTAACCAATAGGCGGAAAAGCACGGGCGAAGGTTCCACGGTGGATAAGAAAATAGGCGGACTCTGCTATAAAGTTATACGATTCTTATTATAGGATCTCTGTTTCCTTAACAACCTGTCAATTATTACGTATTCAATTAATCTTTTATTACGTATTAAATTTCAGTTGATTATTACCGATTAAGTTAGTTGCAGAAATATACAAAACACCACCAACGTTTATATCACACGAAAATTACCAAATTAGTTTGTTATCTTAAAAAAGAAATTAAAATAGTTCTATGGGGGGACCCCCTGAAGACTTGATGAACGCTTTTAAGCCCTATTTTAGTCATATATATGACAAAATTATATAATTTTGGTTATTTGAGTTACTTTATAAAGAGTACCTTATCTTTATTTGATACATAACGTAATTTCCCTTTTTAAGTTTTTCGTTCTTTAAAAATAAATATATTCAATATCTTCCAAATATATAATTTTATTTAATAAAACTTTACACACAAATAAACATTATTATCTAAGGCACCATGAGATTCCGGGTCTAAAAATTATTGACCAAAGCGGAATAAAAAAAAATTACACAATAACAAGTCTGTAACATCAAATTCTATTTCGTTTAAGGATTAAGGAATGAGGCAAAAAAATTCAAAAACTGGCTCTTAAGATGGTAATAACAATATTCTAAGTTTTGCTAAAGGTCAAAAATAATAAGTTTATATTATTCTTTTTGTTTATATAATCAAAACTAGAGTCCAAAAAATATATGTTTCTTTTTTATTGAAGGTAATTATAGGCATCACACGACAATATATTAATATGTGACATACATATTAATAAGGTTATTTTAAACTCATTAATCTTTGGACTATTATTTTTTTATGAAAATCATTGCCATCTACAAAGACTTCTTCGGAGTAGGTTGGTTGGTTTGACAATTTATGTTTGTTAAAGAACTGGCTGGTCAACAATACTAAACATAAACAAGGATACCGGATTTCAACACAATGCATTCAAGAAATATTAATAATAAACTGGCTTAATTCTATAACTTCCTAAATCGAAGGAACTATATCTAGATTGTTATAAATCAGTGTAACTTTTCATGGTCGTAGAACTGATACAAAATTGTACAGAAAATCAAATAAATTACGAAATCTAGGGCGTAGAAAGGATATTTGTAAAATAATTGTACCCTTTAAAATTTACACACGTATGCTCCATTTACATGCTTATTAGGACCTTTACTGCGACGAAGTTCAAAGAGGAAAATGATTCCAGCAAAGTAATTCTAACATTGTCCTCGAACGATTTACGTGATACGTTCAATTTAAAGTGACATGGAACGGGCCTTTGCGTAATTTTATTACAACACATAATTGCACAACACTAGTTTAAAAAGAATAGTTTTGTAAAAATTGTATTACGTCACAGATTCCAAAGAGAGCTATCATAGAGAAATATGAAGATTAAATTCCAATCTGGATTTGGTCCAATCAATCAATCGCCAATATCAGCGACATACTAAAAAATTGCTAAAAAAAATATATACTTTATAATTTAAAAATTATTATTTTTTGTTTACACCATATTAAAATAAGCGTAACCTATAATCAGTCGTTATTTATTGTGTAATTGGATTAATTCGACGCAGAATGTTTTTTATTAACAACGTAACAATTTTTTCATGTTATAAAATCACAAAATATTTAACTGTTAAAGAAAAAATGTAGTTAGATATTTTCGGGACCACCGAAAATAAAATTTAATAATATTTTAAAATAAAAATACAGTAGGAATAATAAATAAACTCTTGGGATGTAACCATGGTTATCAGTCTTCGCTTTATTAACTACTTACAAATGTGTATTAAAAAAAAATGTTGTTCATTCGAATTACGGTCGTAGTGAGATACCTTCCTGACAACATTTCACCTTGAAAACACCTTGACTGGACAGGTACTTGAATATATTTTTCTACTTTTAGACGATTCTTTTGATATACAATTTTATTATCAAACAATATATATGATAAGTAGCAAATATTTTGTCAATTAATATGTTTTTTCAACAACGACTCCAAAACAACATCCAACCATGGTTTCAAAACAATTAGATTATTTTGAATCTTATTATATGAATATGAACTTCAATAAGATATTTAAGTTATTCAATATCTTGACCTTTAAGGCAGATAAATCGATCTGACACATATGAATTATTTCATTAGTGTAAGGACATATTTAAATATCTTAAAATTCCATTTAATAAGGACAGATTAATCTATCAACATAATCCGGAAAGTAGTTATTGCTGTTGTTTCAAACATTAAGAATGAAATCAAATCGTTAATCAATACACGAACGTTACATATCCCTATTTTCTATTTATTTGAAATTTATGCGTGTGCAAAGTCCTAATTATAAATATATTTATTTAGAATTCTTGTGAATCTTTATCCTAATACAAGACGAATCTAATTTTGGCGCCATTTTAAGTAGTAAGGATGATATCTGACAATCAACAGATAAGCATAAAAGAATTCTCTCTACTTTAATAACTTTAGTGTGTTATAAAAGTATTAAAATTTGCAAATATTTATAATTAAAAACTATATTAAAATTTTAAATGCTTTTCTAATACAATTGTTCATATCATCAATTGGAACTTAAAATTTAAAGACGTTAAATGTCAGTCTTACGTTTATTGATTCTCCTTTTTGTCAACAGTAGAGACTCGGAGAGGTTTTTAACACAAATAATAATATTCGGCCGCCCTAAACTATCCTCTTTATGAGGTCCACTCTTTTTATATTTTTCGTTCTTTAATGTGGAGTGTTTGTTATATTTGTGTCCAGCTCTTGTTGTAACTCTTATTTGTAAATATTTTTATAAAAATAGGCACAATCGGTAATTATATCGAAAAAACTTGTATATAACATATTTAATATTATTTCCAAATATATTTCATACACAAAGATCGTGTTCTTTTGACATACTAAAATTTTACAGTGAGTTAAGTTCGAGGTGTAAAAGTAAGCTCATATCGAAATATGATATATGTGAAATACAATGTTCACATTTTGCCAATGGAAGCCGTAAATGAATGATTTTATTAAAATAAATAATATTAAATTTTAACGTTACGTGTTACTAGAAAAAGATTTCATCTTTTAATAGTTGTAAAAATGAATGATGATATAAATGGTTATCTGCCATCTTTATTGAATCCAAGAGCCATTAAGAGAAACAGTGCTTTATCACAAACTCAGGTAAAAAACTTGTTTGAATTACCATTCCTCCTATAACAATCAGTTTTCAATATGGATTCTGTGAACTAAATTTTTTCCAACATTATATTTAAATATATAAATATAACAATTAACTTCTAGTTATATAGAAGTTTTATTGCATTTGCATATATTCCAAATAATTATATATGTACCAATGTCAGTTTCCGAAGCAAAAAGAGACCACCACAAATAGATTTCACTTTTTATCAAAAAAAAAAAAAAACAAACTTATGATTTTTGCCTACTTAGATCTGACAATTTATCAATTATCATATAATTTATATCCAATTGAAGGTAACATGTACTTTTCAATCACCTAATGTTCTACCATTGATTTCTCTTGAAAATTTTTTCTCCAAATACATATTAATATAAGTATAGAATTCTGTTTCATGTTTATCTATAATAAAATGATAAAGAGACAGACAAAAATGTACAAGTGTTTTTTTTTTAAATTACAGGTTTCTTTGTCGCTAAGAACAGGTAAAATTAAATTAAATCAACCACTAGGTGAGGTAAGTATTTAGTATACAAAATAATAACAAGTGTAATTGCGCTTTTCAGTTACTAAAATCTAACCGTCATACTGTTACATTGCAAAAACTGTCTCATATATCATGTAGTAGGTTAAATATTTTTTTTCAGATTTTCCAATCAGAAGAGATTACAACTGAACCGGCTGCCAGCACCATGGAAGGTGTGTCAAGCATTACATGTAAAGATAATAGCCGGTTAGGAATTACTCCTATCGCTGAACTAAATAATGATAGACCGGTGTCACTTAATTTTAACAATATAGACATAGAGGTTCCTAACCCTAACACAGATGACAATGACAATAATCACAATTCTTTGATATTACTGTTGCTACAAGAACCTAGAATGTGTAGTGATACAACTCTACTGTATGAAGATAATAAAATTCCCATCGCTACAACATCATCCGTTGGTAATTATAACAATGCAATTATCAATTCAAATAATGATATGAAAATTGCTGATGATTGCAAAGAAGAAAATGAAGCAATGGATAATGTTGGTTGTGTTATCGCTGAAAGCTGTCAAAAATCTGACGAGCTAACATTAGATATGAATGATTTGACTCCTAAACTGAAGCCATCAAAGAGAAAATCTGTCTCTGTCAACTTAGAAATTAAAAAGCAAAAGTTGACACATACAGATGATGGAGAAGAGAAATTAAAAGTTCTTATTTTAAACGCAAACGCCATTGAGAAACTATCCCCTGTCATTATACAACCACAAAATTATAAATTAGTGAAACGAAAAATTCGTGATAGAAGTGTATTGAAAAACAAAGTTAGCAAATCGGTGTGTGATACATATAATGGGAAAAGTGTTAGTGGCAATTTAAAACAGAAACCTATAGATTGTTATTTCAATAGTGCTTACCATCTGAGGTCTTACACTAAAAGGTTAAAGGATAATGTTGGGTCAGTTAATAATCACGCACTAGCCGCGGTGCGTGATGACGCTCAGGAAATGAGCAAAAATTTGGGTATAACCGACCTCAAATGCGATATAGGCCGGTCGTTAAAGGAGCGCAGAAATGACAAACTACCGAAACTATTGCCGTATTCAGCACCAGCTAAGCGGGATATCAAAGCGTCCATGTCGGAGGCGCCCAGCGGTTTGTCGCCGAGAAATAGACAGGATAGCCTAGGCTCCCATTCGCCGAAAAAGAACGCTAACTCCATTCAGCTCGGTCTGGGATTGAAGACGAAGTTAAATAAAACAAGCGTCAATAGAAACATTCCACATTATAAAATTGTCGCAGGTAAAGAAGTTTCATTGGTGTCAACTACATTGTGTTCTGTAGGAGCTACTGTATGTTACATCCAATTCCCATTAGATTTCATCGTCTCGTTGATAATTAATACTAATTGAAGAACTTATACCAGGGACGCATTTTGCCGTCGATGCATTCTCATACGGCGATATACCCAACGTCAAACATTACTTCCTGACGCATTTCCATTCCGACCATTATTCGGGTTTAAAGAAGAATTTCAACAAATTGATTTTCTGTTCGCAGATAACAGGCATGTTTATTATGATTAAAGTAAAATTAACGTGTAATTGAACAAATGCATGACTTTCCTATTCATTATTACAGCGGATTTATGTATTTCGCGTCTGGGCGTTAATTTGAAATGCTTTCACGTTATAAACGTCGATGAAACTATAAAAATTGAGGGTGTTGAGGTCACAGCCGTCGACGCTAATCAGTAAGTGCCCCAGAATATTCAATCCATCATTACTTAGACACAATGAATTGAAATGCCAAACAAACATCACAAGTACTATCGATACATTTGTTCATTTTTTGCATAGGTAGCTAGATAATACTGACGTCATTAAAATCTGTAAATCAGCCAGTGATTTCATAAAATTTTCATCAACGTGGTCTCGAAAAAAATAAGGTGAATTTATTTCCAGCTGCCCCGGCGCTTTGATGCTGGTATTCACTTTGCCAAATGGTAAGACACTTCTGCATACTGGAGATTTTAGGGCCTGCCCTCCTATGGAGTCATATCCTGTTTTTTGGAACAAAGATATACACACAATATATCTTGATACAACGTGAGTTTTTGTTCAAATGTTTTATAAACCGTAATAGTTTTAAGAAGTTTATTTTTTAGAAAAAAAGTAGTAAGAAAGCTAAAAAAAAAATGTCTTCGATAACGATTTGTTTCTTATATAGTTATTGCAATCCTCGCTATGATTTTCCAACGCAAGATCAAAGCTTGGAGATGGCTCTGTACATTCTGAGGCAGAAGAAAGTTAGCCTAGAAAAAGCCGGGAAGCAGTTTTCATCTGTACTCATAGTGTGTGGGACTTACACCATAGGTATGTAATACAAGTTAGATTCATTTGTAGAATTAAATATGGAAGGATCACTTTTAGATCACATGGATCTCTCAATAACAGTATGTAAAATATTCATATTAGGGTGTTTGTTCAAGAAAATAAACAATCACACTAATGTTAGTTACAATTATCTAATAGTATAAACACTAAAATATTTTATCATTAACTTATAAATCTCCTATCAAACTCCTTGTGGGCCCTTTCATGTGTAATGTATTATAAAATTCGTCAATCAAAATATAACAGGCGTGAATCCTTATACATTATTCTACATATTTTTTTTGCTCAGGTAAGGAGAAGTTCTTCCTTGGTCTGGCTCGTCGCGTGGGATGTTCAGTGTGGGCGTGTCCGGAGAAGGACCGCGTGCTGCAGGCGGTGGAGGGTCGCAGCTTCAATCACTCGCAACCAGCCAGCTGTCAGCTGCATGTTGTGCCCATGAGGGACCTCGTGCATGAGGTGATGCATGAACCATTAAACTGCTGGTTTTGGATCCATATTGTGAATGGACCCCAGTTCGGACCATAGCCCACTAGGATAAAAATCAAAACTTATTAACTAGATTCTATTTGATCTGACCTCTGATAGATTCTCATAATCTACACAGCTTGAAAATGTATTTTCCTACCAGCTTCTATTTGATCTGACCTCTGATTGATTCTCTTAATCTACACGGCATGAAAATGTATTTTCCTACCAGCTTCTATTTGATCTGACCTCTGATTGATTCTCT
>DVQP01002286.1:0-12932 GCA_018231745.1 Danaus eresimus
AACTGATCCTAACCCTGCTCTGTTACTTTGGTTACTGTTACTGTTATAATTTAATGCATAAAATCAGTAATTACAGAGATGTGATATAAATAATACATAATCCATTATCTGTAAGCTCCGGATCAATTCTAACTCTGTTCATGTTTTGAGGTTCCAAAGAAAACAAGGACTACAATTTGCCAACACAACATCCTCACCATGAACTCATATCGTCAACAAGAATATATATACGAATTGAAACAGCGGATAGAATAAAGGAAGGAAATTTATAAATCAAAATTTCTCAAACACAAAAGTGAAACAAATGATAATAGCAGCCAGATACTTCTCCTTCCCTCGCTATTGAACCGAGATGGCTCCGCGAAGCGCTCACTCGGCAAAATGAAGCAAATCACTCGGAAATATATCGTATTGGGTGTGATATTTTTACACGAATTACATTTTATAGTTATATTAGCTTTTGAATTTTCTTTTGAACCGCAAACAAATCTTAATGAAATTATAAAAGGGGTCATAAAGAAACGAATAATGCTTTACTTATTACAGAATATGAAACCTTGATCAATATAGCTTGAGTCTGTAGGTATATTTATTTATGTCGCTTTTTGAAGGCTTCAAAAATAAATAAAATTACTATTTCTTTACTAAATTATATTATTTTTGGATCATTGAGGGTTTATATAAAGTTATATAAGTACTATAACAGGCTAACACATAAAATGTTTTCATATATATGATTTTTATGAAATTGGAACCTCCAATGAAGTCAATTTTTTCCACCAACTATTGTATGTTGCTCATTAAGGAAAGAAACATAACAATAAGAATAATTCCAATAAATTCATTAAAAAGTAGTACGTAGTTTACGTTATACTTCAGAAAGCTGAATGTTGAGTGGGTTACGATGCGAATGGGTCTTATGGTGGGCGTTACAATAGAACGATTGAAGAAATACAGGCGCTTGTTCGTAATGCGAGGAAGAGATTTTCAATAAAGTATTTAAGTTACTTAGACGATTTTTCCTAAACAATACTGAACTGACATTATATATGTACATTATCAGATTACAAAGAGTACATTTTTTATTCTAATGTTTGCTCCAAAGATGAGCAGCTCTTTTTATATTTATTACCCTGCTTTGTGTATTCAGAAAATCTTGTATGTTTATATTTTATAATTATTTTTAGTTATTAGAAAAAAGAAGCTAATTGAATACTCCTTAATTGAAGAGGTTATGATACCTTGTTATTAAAAGAGAATAAACCTTCACATGTAATAAATAAAAAGACGATAACAGTTGAGAAGCCCAAGTTGTAATATTGTTAACTCCGTAAAGCAATGAAAACATTCGAGTTTCTAAATTTATACAAAAGATATACAAGTGCTTTTTGTGTGTTCTGCTGAGGTTAATGTTAGACTAGACCTGGAGATCGTTTCACTTGTATTCCCCTGGTTCATATTTATAATGCATAATATTTTAGTTCCAGTTAGGACTGGAACTAAAAGTTCTCGTTCATCACTGTGTAAGAGGCTATTCGATACTAAATATTTGAAGATTTGTACTATATTAAAGTGTGTTATGTATAATATAGTTCTAGAGTAACTTTTAAAATGAGAAGTTATTATATCGTTGGACTAATAAAAGACTGTTGTCATTAGGTATGGTCCTGTGTCACGTATATGTAAATATTAAAACGTAATTCAATTTCATCCCCCCGTTACGGCTTATGCTTTCTTGTTTAACTGATATCAATAATATTTTGTTTGTTTTATTTACATTGTACGACAGATTGAATGTGATATGTAGACATACAGTTTTTAAATTGATATATGACATTACGCTGAGGTTTGCGAATAAAATCTTGCATTTCAGTTTATTATATTTATGCATGTAGTGGACGTTTACTTTGACAAAGGTTTATTTACTTTATTCATTGTAAAACATTACAATTTCATATATAGAACAAATAAATTAACTCAAAGTTGAAAAGATTGGTGTAATCTTAAAGTTACTTAGCACACAGCGTTTAATATTTTAATTCCATCTGAACCTTCCGTAGATGAATATTGTTCAACAATTACCTTTATTATTATGCCTTGACATATGATAAACATGTATGCTCTGATGGGAGGAGGTGGTTGAAGTAATCTGTATTGATTGGTGAGGAACTTTTATATTTCAAAAAGGATTGTTTGTTGCGTTCAATTTCGATTTCAAACTTGTTTATATCATTATCGCCAAAGTATTAATATACCGATTAAATTTGTCATATTACTCTCAATAGAAGTAATCAGCTGTATTTTTAGGGCGCGAATAAAAGAATAGGTATTAGGAATATTGAAAAACATTGTGTTCATAAAAAAAACGATAATATTTTGCTATCCATCAAATATTTGGTAAAAGACATAAAGTATACTCGTAGATAGGATACATAGATATTTTGTTTTTTTTTTCTAATGTTTTAGAACAAAATTAATTAATGTTAGAGTTTAATATAAAAGAGTATAGAAATATTTCACATTCTTTAAGTTAAGTTAATAAATTTTAAAGTATAGAAATGGCAATTATAAACGAATTACCGAAAAACTATACTATAACGATATTGAAGTTAAAAAATATATACCAAACTATCACACAAATATCTGGTCTGTTGGAGAAAATACTCGTAATAATGAATTAAAAACAAGTCTATAAAGAAATTATAAATGATTTACATGGCTTATTATTGATGATTAAGAAATGAAGGAAAACTTTGATAGCAATAATATTATTAAAATTATTCTAAAAGATTTAAATTCAATTATTTTAGGAAAAAGCAAAAACAATACAGTAAAAATTTGTACTCAGTTTTATAAAGAACAAATTGTTCAAGAAATGAAAACAAAAACATACAGAGGAAAAGAAAATGAATTCTGCAAAAACGGAACGAACAAAAATCTTAGTCTCTTAAAAAATTTATACGAAATGAAAATAAAAATAAAAGTGGTGAATGTATAATTTATATTTTAGCTAGTTACTTCTCAACAACTAGGTTAAGTATACCTCATAATTAACCGAAGGTAATAAGCAAAAACTTAAATTTAAAGGATTGAAATACGCCGCACATAAAATAAATAGGGGCCATACGAAACAGAACTCACAAAATCCTTGGTAATTAAAAAGTTTAAAACCACTTCCGAAGATTTTGCCAAATTACAGTTAAACTGTTTCATGAAAAAGAACACACAAATAATGAAAAATTTATGAAAATTACTTTAACATAAGTTAATAATCTTAAGTAACATGTTTTCAGGAAACCAGCTTAGATTATAGATTTTTAATAGAGAACTCGAAATTAAAATGATAAGTTATTTCGATACTTATATATAGTCGATAATAAATTAAAATATTCTATAAGCTTGGAAATATAAATTCGTTTAGTATTAACAACTATTTTACGTCTCTACTTATAGGCACGGTACTTTCTAAAACTGGCCGCCTTTGTCTCAAGAAGCCGAATATTTCGTAGTTTTCTTAAGACTTTATCTTTCATTCTTAATTAATGATAACTTAATATTTACATTCTTCTCTTCATAATACATCAGAAGTTACGTAATAAAAGATGAACAGTAGCCTGATTAACGGTTTCAGAATTGTGATATCTTTATCTCTTTGTGAATAATTATTGTTGCAAATATTAAAACCCGACTTGCCATTACTGAACGAATAAAAATCACTTATTAATTATGAGAAATTATTTATTACTTTTATGAAACCATATAAAATTCATATTAACATAACGTTTATTTATATTTAAGTATCTTTATAAGCTAAATGGTTCGTATACATAAAGAATTAATAAAAAGAAAACTTAATTAGAACCAAATAAGATTACTATTAGTTTAAACATATGAAGTAGTTAGACTATGTCGTAGATAATAGCGCCCATCTCTTAAGACAACAATATAACAATATTCTTTATTTTATTAAATATAATATTTTTACACATGGGAACAAAAGGAATTTTTTTTTGTGTATGTATTTGCCGTGCAAGTGGATCAGCTACTTCAGGACTGGAACAAAAAGCTACTGAACTGAACTGAACTGATATTGCAAACAATGACTCGGTCTTGTAGGTGAGCTTAGAATACTCCAAAAAATAACTAACGTAAATAAAACCAAAGAAATTAAACGATTTTCTTCACATGTTGGTAAGACAGGGAACAAAGAAGCCAATTGCATTGTTACAAAAGTGTTTACATATGGGTAACCTTTTGAGTATTTTCTTTTATATTCCAACCTATTCAATTTAGTTTAGAAATTGTGTATAAATACGGAGACAGAATGTTTCAATGAGCGATCATTGTGTAAGTGCATATGGCGTACGACTATTCGACTCTCCCTCACAAGTTTGATATGATTTGCTGATTCCTACTTAACGAGGTCAAATATAGTTATTGCTCAGCGATTACGTTTCTGACACATTCTATTGAATAAATCTACTGTTCTAATGGGACGAGTTAGTTCACTTAATTGTTCACAATGTAGTGTTAAAGATTATAAAAGAAGCCTACCATGTGGTAGTTAAATGTGTCAGGAATTATGTTAAGATATTAAAATTGTATAACAAGAAGTTCTTTAGCCTTCGTAAACCGGTAAGGAGTAATAGTATGCTAGCTTTTACACAATTGGATAAGGCCAAAAAGGTTCATAGAATTGTTATAAAAGTGACTATTAATAGATTGTTCTAATTTCATATTTGTTTTGATGTGGATGCATGATCGTACTTATAAGAAAAAAAAAAACAACTCTAGGAGCAAATGTAATAAAAATGTGATGAAAATTTAGTTTTGCTTTGGTTCACCCTACTGTAATTACTCTGACAAAAGGCCCCCATTTTGCATATCAGCTGTCCGCTTTCCCGTGTCGACCATCACATATGATAATTGTATCATCAGCGGTTGAGATGAGATGGAACTCGATGACTTTGAAAATCAACCTTTTGAGTAGGCGAAATTTCAAAAAGATTTTTTTACAAGGTTTTTGTCTAATTATCCAAAGACCGAGAAACATAACCAGTCTTCGCGACTTTTTTAAACATAAGAAAAACCTTTAACACCACTGCAACTTATTTTTTCGACGCCAGTGGATTTCTGACTGAACCTTAACAAGATCAAAGTTTTGGATTATAATATATTGCAGAAGCTATATATCATATTTTTTATTGCAGCTCATAGTTGTAGAATAGTAGTTGATTATAAAAATTTTTGAATATCGCATAAAAAGTCAACAAAAATTACAACTTACCAAAATCATAATAAAAATATATAAAAAGTATATAAAAATATATATTACCTTAAGCTTTTCTTGTATATTTTCGTTACTATGGAGGCAATTTTATACTAAGAGAACAATAAACAGCGGCCGAGTAATTAATTTAAATTATTCTCTCTCGTGTCGTTAACAAAGGTTAAAAGGTGGAATAAAACGCAATATACATTACGAGGTCTGTTGGAATATCGTCATTGTTCAACGTTATTTATAAAATCAAATAAGAAGTAAAAGAAGTGTGCAACACCAAGATCTGCCACAAACTTAATTTTTTATATCAAAAAGGGTCGATTTGAAGTGAAACCAGATAACAGAATTTAGAATAAAGGAGACTTTGTATTGACGAAATTTGTGATCATATAATTTTTAATAACATTTATGTATCATTTATTTCGCCTCCTTTCGAAACTTAATCGATCAACTTTGTAATTGCTTTTAGGCCTGCGTCTGTCTCCTGAAGATCGTGAGCTCACTAACAGGTTATCACGAGCTTCCCTCAAAATAGTCTCTTTTGTTTTAGAATGAAAACCGATACATCCAGTAATACATTTACCACACTAAATCAGGGGTTTTTGGGAGTTTTAATTTTTTATTCGAAGTTTTAGCTGAATAGAGAAATACCAAACAGATATTAATAATAAAGATAAAAAAATAATCTAATAAAATAATATTTACGGTTCCTTATTATATATATTTAATTTTATTATAATTCCGTTTATTATTCATAAATACTTGACGGAAATCAACACATATTTATGGAAAAATTCTTATTTAAAACACACTCATTAATCTTTATGGGACCTAAATCACTTTACAGATACAACTTCTGCTGAAAAATTTAATTTTAAATTTTTGTTCCTTAAAATTGTATTTTTATAGTATTATTAAATTTCACTTATTATATTAAATATCATTACTTTAAATTTCACCAAAGATTCCCACTGATTTGCTTTTATTCCGCCTAAACCTTTTAATAGTTTCAATCCTTTGATACTAAACAAGTAAGGGCGGGCTGAAATTCATTTTAATTTATAACATAATGCTAACGACGCGGAAATAAAATCTGCATTAAATAACGCCGGATGATGCGGCGTTAAATTCGACCTTTTAATCTTTGTTTACGACCAAAACATCATTTAAATTAATTGCTCAGACGCCGGCGATTGTTTTGTTCGCACAAAACTGAAGCCATTGTATAGAACATACACTTCGCTTTTTGTGCTTAACTGGAAAAAGCATAATTATTATAAATAATATTTCATTTTAATTTCATTCACCAATATGCTCATTAAATATATTTTTATATATAATTGATAACATTCAAATGATGTTCCTAAAATGACACTAGTAATATCTTTTGTCAATAATATTTTAAAGAGTTTTAATACGTTTTATGTATACAATATTTTTCCTTAAAATATAAACAACTTTTTTTCATTTAGTACCAGGGCTGCGTGACATCAATAGATAAAGAAAATCTTGTCCACGTTAGAATTTGTTGAAAAATAGAAATATTTCGGGATGACGGTTTTGTTCCATGCCTCAGGCGTTATTCTTAATAAAGAAATGGATAGGTACGTGACATATTTGTTGACAAGTTTAAAAGTATAACTAACTGGAAATTGAAAGCAAAATTTCAAAATTAAAATCGTATTTCTGGAAAATAAAACACGGGAAAATGTCGAGTGTATATTGAATGTATCGCACAATGAATTTGAAAAGCAGGTAACCGTTCTTCTAGTGTTTCTTAAGGCTGTATGTTAAAATAAATATTAATATATGCAAACGTTTATGAATAAAAATTTGGATAGTATTGAAATCACATGAGATATGAGAGAATATGTTTGTAGGTAAGTTTTTTCTATGTTTTTTTTTTTTCTAGCACCAACTCCATTCATTCTCCGCTCATCTTATTTGGAATTATTTTACTCGAAAATCTCTCTTCCATCCCTTGTCCCATAACTGTTACAAAGATAATTAGCAGGTTTCCATGTGGATCAGACTGGTATTAACACTAGACAATCTTAATAAACATTAAGAACAATACGCCTTGGTTGCTATTTTGTCAAAGTTTGGAATTCTAAGAAAATGTTATGATTTGCCGAAAATATATCTTTTCGTTATATTTTCGTTAACTCTTACTATTGTTTTATTGTTGTTTCATCTTAATTCCTATATTATGTACTATTTTTTAAATAATTAAATTTTTCAAGCAAATATAACATTTAAGAATTATAAAATGTTTGTAAAGTAATTGTATTATAATAATTAAGTCATTCGCCGGGTTAAAGAGAACTCAAAAAAATCAGGCACTTGTTTAAAACATAACTAAATACTTAAAGTTATATAAATTATAAATCCCCTTTATTATTTTCTTTAAATCTGCAGCAACGCGGTTAGAAAAGTTTCTCTGAATACTTATATTTTAAAGTCACGCAAATAGTTTTTATGTGAACATAATATGGTTCGAATTTTTCTATTTCTCGAATCTATTTCATTATATATGTATACGACTCGTTTTGTTAAAAATATTTATAAGTCAATACGGCTTTTATGTAGGACTGAATAAAATCCGCAAACATTTTTAAATTAATTAGCTCATGAATATTTATTTAAAGTTCAATTAATTTAACAAGTGCTGCACTTCCATAAATAAAAATCATTACACAATACGACACTTTTAACGTGTTGTTAGTTCTAAAATATTTTCTTAAATAATAGCAAATGTACCGTAGCTGGACTTATTTCAATCACTTTCAGTATATAGTGACTAGTTTTTTTCGAACATACTTAACGACTTCAATCTAGAAATATACTGTATTGTATTGTTTTGTCGAATCAGTTAGCCTTTATTAGAGACTTATTTTCCTTTGCTTGTTTTGAAAAAACAAAATGCAGATAAAATTTAAAACCTATAGTGCTACACCTAATAATGGATATTTTAATTTTGAATTCATAGTTACTTTCGTTATCAACGTAAAAATATTAATATAATTAATGCATTGAAACATCCAAAGATGTTTTTCTGTTAAGAATCCTCGAGTTTTGCATGTTTCTTAGATGGGTTAGTTTATTTTATATTCACTATCCTTTCATAACACCTCCTCGGATTTCCTATGATTGCGTATTGAGACAAATATAATAATTACCAATATATTTGTCTTATTATATGTATGTGTAGTGTCAAAGGCTATCAAAAGCAGTCGATATGACGTGATTTGTGTTTATTCCTAATATTTATTTTATGATTATTAATGGAATGATTTAATCCAAAAAATATTTTGTAAAGTTGAATAGGAATTCATTATTTCTATGGATTATGGATTATGGACTATGGATTATGGATTCTTTTATCGTTTTTCATACACACACTCGTATGTCACTCTAAAAAAGTTAATGACGACAAAACAAGAATTATGAAAAAAAATGTGTGTTATAAATAAGTTATCGAAATTTAAATAAAATAAAGTATTGGTGACCAAATTTAGTTAAATTTTTACATAAAAGTATATAACCCTTTAAATACTGTAAAACATCGATGCCATACTATTTCAGAAAAATGTTAAATTATTTTTCCAGCTTCTAGAAGCTTCCTATCAAACTCTATAGTTCACTTGAAGTACTTTTCTAAAAGGCAATGCTAAGATTTTTCTGCCGTTTCTAAACTCTACTTTTATTTACTATTTACGTTCGTTAGTTAATCTTATTTAAAAACTATTTCCTAACATTAGTGTTAACGTTAAATGAATTTCTAGGATTACTAAATTAATACAAATGAATGTATTTTTACTATTTAGCCATTAGTCAAGCTTTTATTTGAAAAGAAAAAATATATATTTATATTTGTAAATGATCGTTAACCTGAGATGAGGCCGCAGTTCACAGAATATTTATCGATAAACTTTTATGTAAAATTATATAAACTAGAAGGAAAGCGTTGTGGTGAAATATAAATTATAGAAAATATTAAAGGAAAAACTCATCCGTCGACAAGAACTGCAAACCTTAAAACTCTGTGTAAGGTTTAAGGTTTAAGTAGTCGGACTTATGATTACTTAGTGTGGATTTCGATTCAATAACGTCATTATAAGAAGTGTTTAATATGGATACTATAAATGTAAGATAGGAAATCTAATTTGATCCTTTATTTATTAGAACACTTGAATTTAATATTTTGGATAGTAATTAATCTTTGAAAAAAGAAATAGAATTTTAATAATGTTTAGGGTATTTTTAAATATTACTTTGATATTTTTTTTAACTAGGCAAGTTAAGACAAACGTTCATGTTCTCCGTGGCCGGTGCCACCGTTACACTTTCTTTCACAATCTTCTCAATATTTTCATATCAGTCATATGAATTCCGCTTTTCTCCACCATTTAAAAGACCCAACTTTTGGATCCATACAAAGTAAAATAATGAAAACTGATCATACTTATCATAATATATGAACATATAAATTTTTATTTGTCCAAAATCAAACCCATGGAAACGCACTCTCGTTGTTTTGATTGTGACGACAGCTTGAACATTTTATTTCAGAGAAAGTTTGATCAATTCGAAGACGACTTTTAATATCTAAAACAATAGTCAGTCTTAAGTGTGGTGGGACTGGATGTCATTCAGCTCTTTTATTTGTTATTAGATGTATTTGAGACAGAATATCTCTTCCCGAAATGTAGTAACGAGCCGACGGTACTACCTAGATTGAGAGATCGGAATTGATTTCTTTGTAGTTTTATCTCACATAGCGTTTTACGTTCAGTACAATCATTAAAAATTATATTTTAATACAAATGAATATTTTGTATTAAATTAGTCCACTTTTATACTACTAATACAATAAATTGTCAATGGAAACAATTATAAAACCATAAAGGTAACAATTTAAATTAAATTTCAGAATCAGTCTTTTATTTATACATTTTTAAATAAACAGAAAGCCTGAACAAGATTAATAAGTATTATTGACAATTTTATTTTTAAAGGATGTTAATAAATATTAAGTAAATAGGTTAGGAAAAATAAAAATAAATTTATAATGATAGTAAAGCTTATTCGTTACAGCCAATATTTTCGAATAAAGTAGGAGATTATTTTCCTTGGATCGTAATATATCCTAAAAACGCGGTCTTAAGGATGCCGTCGGTAAGTAAAGTCATTAATTTCTCATTACTCAGAAAATGTAGACAGAAAGAGCGGATCCCGCCAAATTGTCAGGTTAATACGAAGAAGATGGGAAGATTTACCTCATTCTTAGGACGTTTAAAAAAAACTTTCATATCCACACATACACATTGCAAAGGTTAATAATGTAAATAATTTGGTTTTCTTGGTTTATTATAAAACTGAGGGCTTTTTAATTAATAAATATGTTTTAGTCTTATGAGATCAGCATTGAAAGTCTTCTTCGTCCGGCTTGGGCTTTTAATTAGTAATTATAGTTGAGGAACATATAATTATAATTTATACTTCATTTAACAGAAATATATATACGTTTAATTTCCCACCACCTGTTACGTAACCTGATAGACGCCTGTTAAAAAGTGAGCATTAAAAAATTTCATCATTTTGAACTTCAATTATTTTATGAATAACGCTGCCAGATGTTGTCACATCGCCAGCATGTTGTCTGTGATGATACATGCGGCAATGTTGAACGAGTATCACTTTAATAGTTTTAATATGATGTGGACCGCCAATGTTTCATGTTGTTCAAAATAATGTTTGTGTATTAACCGAAAAGTATCTTCAACGTGGCCTGACTTTTTCCCTGTCATTTCAATGTTTACAGTATCTTACCATTCTACCCGAGATAGTGTGAACATAACAAAAGAATTCCACAGAAGATTTTGATATAGAGCCAACAAAGGAAACAATTAACATTTTATCTTCAGGTACTGAGTTAATAGAAACATTTTTCTACAATTTATTTAAACCCATCATATTCCTCATATTAAATGGTTGCTGTGGCTTAAATGATTCGGTTCTTTTATTAAAAAATATGGTATTACATTTTTAAAGGTACTTCTTTATTAAAAATAGTATTAAAGCTAGACTACGATTAATTGAATTTCATAAAGAAAACAAACTTTAGATATTCTTTCTACTATAAAAGTTTTAATGATTCCTTTGTGTTACTATTTAGCTCTTTTAATATTATATCATAAAATACTTTAAGAGCTAAAGTCGAATGACTAAGACGTAAACGAAGAAAAATCTTTCTTTTAAAGACAAAGTCCTTTTTTATTTCATGTTATGTTAAATAAAAAACAATTATACATTGAATAAAGACAATATATACTTGAGAGATAGTTTTTATATATTATTAGATAAGTAGTTGGACTTTACGACAACATGGAGACAAACTCTTTTAGATTAGTCTGATATTATCATCCAATGTACCAACCAACCTAGTTGTAAGTGTTCGTTCTTGATCCACTTTCTATTCTCTCTCCATTCTATAAAATCTACTATTTTTACTTAATTCTAACAATTCTTGGACACATCTCGAATTTCACAAACCTGTTGTAATAACAGCACCAGAATAAAAGTCATTGAAATTGTTCATAGAAATCAAACCTCTGAAGTATTGTGACTTTAAACTCACATATACAGAGTAGACAATAGTTTCCAGATACTATGACATAACTATCATACTGTTTCGTCTTTTGTTAGGATACAATATATATATCATAACAGCCTTGTAGTAGATTTATTATTTTTAAATCTTGCTCATTTAATAAGTATTAAGGACTGGAATATGTGTTTAATTAAATATATCATAAAATGATTTCGTCTCCGTCTTTCTCGTACATATAATTTAATTAAACTGAATAAAATAAGTTCAATACTTAAAAGCGGTTGCCTGGATTTAATAGACGTCGCTATCGCTTAGTTCAGAGAAGATTTAGTGGAAAACATCTTTGACAAAGTTTAAAACTAAATCTAATTAAGGCCCACTTAAAACAAAATAAATTACGAAACTTTAACAATAAACATTTACAACATGAATTAAAACGAGCGACTTTGTTTGTTGGTTGAATAAATAATTATAAAGGGAACGACGCGTTTTAATGGAACACATAAAGTTTTTGATGAAATTTACAAATACTTTAGTCAGTACTAATTTATGTAAGTTTTTTATATTGTATGGTAACGCACTCGCTTATTGTTTTTTTTTTTGTAATTGTACAAGCGTTAGGAAGGTACTATTAACAACGCGAGAAACTTTAAAATATATTATGATGTGATAGATGAAAGGTCTTGCCTACTTCAAGAGAAAAGAAATAAATACAATTCTATTTGGAATAATTATTTTTTTAATTTATATAAAAATATAATATTAAAGTGAAGATGAAAGAAAACCCGTGCTGCGGTTTTAAAAAACCAATTTAACTTTTTTTTTAGGTCGCAGCTATTAAATTCGGAAAACTACATTTTTTAAAATTCTTTATTTTTTTTTAATAAGTTTGAAAAAGTTACTTTTGTTTATTCACCAACAGTGATATTAACTTGTAATTATTGTTTTTAGTTATAAATATTACCCTTATAGTTGTAAACCGAAAACATCGTCTTCAAAAGGTAATTAGACATTAAGAAATTGTATATATATATATAA
>DVQP01002287.1:0-12930 GCA_018231745.1 Danaus eresimus
TTATATATATATATATGTAATCATACTTTTTATAACGTCATAAAACGGTTATCATTGCAGATAAATGCAGATCCCATCATAATAACGCTGTTATAAAAATATCCTACCGGCACTAAATAAGGTTTTAACAGCAAACCTTTATTAAGACAAACATATATTTATTTTTTATATCATAAATAATATTTTAATTAAATGAAGCAGAATGTTCAATTAGTTTTAATGTTTATTTAAGTTATACAAAATTATTTTATATTAAATTAAATGTGTATGTGAGATTTGAGCTTACGAATTTATTCGATATTCCAGAATTATAAATGTTATTATGATTTGGAAAACCATAAGAAATAAATTTTATTTACTTTACACGAATTACTAATCTAATTATATTTTTTCCTGTATCCCGTATTCTGTGATTGATTTATGACATTAATATAATTAAATTAACTTAAATTAAAAATTTAATTTAAACACAACATTTAAAATAACACATGTATATAAAACACTGATTTATTTTAGTATTTTGGACAAACAAATGTTTATTACTTTTCCACGTCCATGTAAATACATTCAGTGTTAAAGATGTTGTCTTTGTAAACACGCTAACAGGTGCTATGTTTCCAAACGGTCCCACTTTGATAAGATATTACGTTTCACGATATAATTGCTCGGGAAACAAATTTGTCTATTCGAATTTTAACTCGAGTATGCACGATTCATAGCAATATATTTGAATTATAGAGAAATTAGAAACTTTTTTTCAGAAAATCTACTGAAAATCTATAAACGCATTAGGAAAATAAAGGTCCACCGTCCAAGATCTCATGCAAGGTTGCGTGCACGAACAATTGCAAGTTGCACTCATTAAAATTGTGCGTGCAAGTTCTAGACCCCTTTAATGGCACCACCGGGCCGCTTACTTGATTTATCAATTTCTAATAGAATTTCTCTAATAAAACGTTCAACTATCTCTATCATTTATTATGAATCAATTTTTCATTTAATATAATTAATATGACGAAGAAGACAGCTAAAAGTAAGATAAAATTCAATCAATTTATATATTAAAAAGGCACTTCTGACTGAAATGTAAAGTGTGTAAAAGAAATTTGCTAATCGTACATTATTTAAAGAAATATGAAGTCAAATTAACTCCTTAATGTGTATTTGGAGACGACAGTAAAATTCTATAATGAAACAATTAAACAGGGGAAAATATAAGAGTAAAGGATTTACTCTTATATTTTATTTAAGTGCTTTAAGCTTCTGTAACACGCAACCCAGATGAAAGTACGTAAATTTTTTTCATTACCAACAGTTTAAATGCGATACAGCATTGGAAAAGAACAATTGCACGTAAAATAAACCTCTGATTTATGGGCTCGAAGTCGATTAATGTAATAATGGGTCTTGGTTGATACAAAAAGCTGTACTTAGTATTGCTTTTGAGTTTTCCTTGTTTTTTTTTCTTATATAAGTAATTAGTTTCAAATATTTGTATTAATTAAATTGGTATTAGTATAAAAAATAAATCTTTCATCTTTAACCTCACATATTCTTTATTGTAACGGCGTTACTTATAAAAGAAAGACATGTATATTTATATAAAATGAGGTAAACCTTCGGTGATGAGCGAAAAGTGATGTGTCCAAATATCGTCTAATTTGAAAATAAAGTACGAATTACAAAATATGAAAAGATATCAAATAAAAAATAAATAAAAGAAGACACTAGCACATTTTCTAAAGTATGAAAGTAGTATTTTTTAGGTTCAATATACACCTATAAACATTATGATATAATAACTTACAATATATGACCAGTGTAGCTTAAATTTAAGTCAAACCTCATATATTTCCATGTGCCCGTCTATTTATAAACGGTTATGACAATAGCTGCACTGTGCAGGATGCAGGGAATGACCAATTTATGACCGGAACTGGTTTATGGGACGATTGACCGATCGGAAAGTTGGGGATGAGGGTCACAGAATTGAGAACCGTTCCTAGAATTATGTTTAAGTACCTGGGTTTTCGAACACGTTCATGTAATAAAAATATTAGGAATGAGAATCTGATTTTTTGTTACGAAAACCCTAAACACATGTCAGTTACATTATGTGATGAAGAAATAAATCGTGTCTATTAATACAATAATTTTACTTAGTAGAATTTATTATAGCTCTGATAATCTGAACTGTTTAGAATACATTCCAAGAAGCTGAGAGTAACTTTAACGTGAACGGGAACTTGGTAACAACTATTCTTATGACATAGTCGTAAATAGTTACTAGAGCTATATGAGTGCTCTTTATGGAATTTGAGCCAAACATATGGGAATAATCTTCCGTCCGCCCTCCACAATAAAAGGCTCCATAATAATTTTACTGTATTAAACAATTTCCACGTAATTTTATATAAAAAATTGGATCATATATAAGATTATTGTCTTTCCCATAACACAAAGCAGCAACCACTTAATGGAACTTTCTAACATATGTCAAAGTACAATGAGCCATTCTCCCGCCCGCATCCCGATCTCATTGTACTTTACAAATCATTGTAATATAAAACAGGATAAAACAAAAGCATAGCAACGTGTGTGGTGCCTCACATGTGTTTATTATGCTATCAAACTAATTGTCAATGATTTCTATATGGTGTTTGAGAATATAAAATATTTATACTATGTAGCTATCATAATATTTTGATTTATGAAGTTATTTACTGCAATCGAATAGATCGTATAGATTATGAGATAACATGTCATTTGCGAATTAAACGCATCAAGTTCTGAGTTAGTGTTCAGATATCGTTTTAATGAGCTCTTATAATTCACGAGTAATTACGCTTCGACATAAAGCTTTCAAGTTACATTGGTAATAAACATAGATTTAATAGATCTAATCATTCACATAAATAATAATTTTATGTATGGAGTAAATAAAATTCAATTCTAATTGCTTTAGAAAGGTCGAAATTTAAAAAGTATTAGTATGTTTTAAACGGATATAGATTCTTTCTAACAGAAACTAAGATGACAAAGCATCAATGAGATTGCATCTACCAAGATAATGAATGAATTCCTTTTATGTTGGCTATTGGGAAGGACATTAAAATACCAAAACACAGAGCAATCGCCGATGCGAAACCAAAAACAGAGGAGAATTAACAGGCAAAGTGGCACGAGCCGTCTATCCATCAGTTGAGAAGTTTCTATTTAATGATTCAAATGACAACCGACAAGCAACACCTCTTTTGTGGCTGGACAAAATGATTTTGACGTAGCAAACGAAGCAAAAATAACTGATCGTGTCCAACCCATTGTGTGTGATATAATTAGAACGCTTCGAAATAAACACGTGGTGGCAATTATCGCAGCAGCGAGTTAAATGAGGCACTGTGGAGTCGTTAATGGGAATACTCGGCTTCGCTTCCGGCGACGAAACTTCCCTATACCGTAGGGCCATCGCTTGTTTGAAGGAGCATTATCATTAATCAAAATCCATATAATTTCTGTGATACATGAAATTTGAATAATCACTCCATTTCATAAATAAGCTCAACCCTAATATAGGTGCAGAAATTTTAAGGATCACATTTAGTAGCAAATAAGTTGAAAGTATTGTAATAGATATAATAAAATAATATATACGAATGAAATACTACGTGGTTTTAAATGAATGAATATTCCGTATATACAAATATTTCTGTGTTAAAGTATGTGTTTCGTACATTAATCATTTCAGTGGGCCGAGACAGTCTGGCCTCTTCATACATCACGCATCCTTTGAGTGCAACTAGTAACTCATTTGTTGAAATCAGTCCAGCTTTTATTATTGTCCGCCCTAATATTGTAAACGTCTCAATTCCTTTGATGACTTCCTGTTCGTCATTTGTTAAAGGCTCATTGATTTGGCTTCGATCTTTTTTTTATTGTGCCATTATGTCCGGTTAGAGGAGATTAATGTGATGACATTTAGACTGGCACGTCCGTTGTTGCAATAAATAACTATCAAGTAACACCTTGTCTCACGTTAATGTTTACGATCTGACCGTAAACCAAAGTTTATGGCAACTTCAATCTAATCTTGAAACTTCTACCTGCACCCGAAGTTTAACTCGAAATTATCACGCACATCTTACATTGTATCCAAAATTTGTGGAACCTCAAAGTTTTTATACGACTTCCTAAAACCGTATAACCAGTCGTTAGGATATTTTTTTTCCTAAGTGGATATTGAAATAAAAATATATTAAAATAATTTGCATCAAGACGATAGCAATGAAACTATAATGCAAAGTTGAAAATTAAATAGGTTTTGCACATGGCAGCCGTTATGCAATAAAAAGGGCTTTAACTACTTACAGATACAAATGCTTAATGAACCACTCTATTTTATAGACTAGTCCAATAAATGAACCTGGTGTTTCAAACGAGCTGTTGCAAGAAATAGTCGCAATATTAAAAGAAAAAGAAGAAAGCTTCTCTTCAGAATAAAGGAGATATAGTTGAAAACATGAGATAAAATTATGTCAAAAAATTCATGAGTTATTGAATCTTAAATGACTGGTTAATGGGATACTTACTGTGCATGATGGTGATAATGTGTTGCGTGGTGCATTGCTGTGGTTGCTGCACCGGGTGGTGTTGAAGCGTGAAAAGCCGCGAACGCTGATGGGAACTGTAGTGGCAAAAAACCACCGCTGCCAGTGCCAGGACCCCCTACCGACTCCCGATCAGGCATCATTCAAAGTCCTAATTATATAACATTATCTAGTCCCACTACAATAATATATCTGTGTATAGTTTAAAAATTTACATTGCTTTCAACTATCACAGTAAGGCACTGATTATCACTTGTCAGGTTAATTCAAATCTTAGCAGCAACATTTTCTCTTTTAATGTCATTATTGTTTTAAAGCAGTAAACTTGATTCAATGCCGCTTGTATCACAATGATATAGTTTTTTCATCTTGTGTTGACCTGAAACAAAATGAAATTCAATCGTCAATATAAAAAATAAATATATTTGTCGTGTGTAAATAAGTCTTAATAAATTTTTTAAATACTCAAATTTCTTTGTAAAATAATTTATATTGATTTAAATTTATCTTAAAATTCGCCAAAAGAAGTTGACAGCCCAAGGTAATGTCATATTATGTATGTTAAATATTATCCAATTAGAATAAAAAATATGAAACTGCAGATATGTACATAATCCGATTCAGGAGCTGAGCTTAAATTACTATATTAGTGTTTGTAAAAAGGGATAAAACGAGTATAAGTTTGCGTGATCTGTTGTGTCTCAATTGCACCGATTATGTGTTCTTTTTACGAGCGAACGCCGATTACTGAGGCATTACAAAAATTGTTTACATTGTGTTACCAACGCTAAATATGAACGTATCAATTTATGTCTGACTAATAGTCATTACTTGATGACATATAATCAATTCTCACTACTTTTGTTACACATAAGTTTATTAATATAATTTAAACCTTATTCCTAAGATTTAAGGTTTAATTTTAAAGTAAAACAATATATTTAAAAGTTATCATGGAGTTATAACCTCCACAAAATTCTTATGGACGTAGAAAAAACATTAATTTTATAATAATTGGAGAACTACCAAACGAACAACATTTTCGTTTTAAATACAACATTAAAAAAACGTTTGCTCAAAACAGAATAATTTACATCGGAATGAGTGTTAATTACTGTTAAATCTTAACAAGTTTGTACGCAAAAAGCACGTCCGTTAATTGAGAGACTCAGAAATGTTATTGCCACATCCGAAAAGAGTATATTGCTGATATTCGTTCAGAATTCATATTTAAATTCCGCAAAGTCAACATAAAAAACAATTTAGAAATACGCTGACCGCTAATGTATGAAAGAGAATGTTTGAACTATTCTGTTAGTGAACGAAATAAGTTGCATACCGAAACAGACAACTTTCTTTGAATCCCGTATTTGGCTGTTTTATGAATTCATATCAGATTACCAAGTAGTCGGCATTTAAATGGTGAACATTTAAATTCGCCAGCATTTTAAACGCGAGTCTTTTTTAACTTGCAGTTGCCATTTGGAGAAGAGTTATCACTGTTGAATTCCATTCGTAATTAATGAAGATGTGATTGTTTTAAACCAATCGCAGTATAAACATAATATAATATAAGCCACAGTGCCATTTGGCCTTTAACAACATCGATATCGATTATTTTTATTGTAAAGATTTACGATGCTTTTGTATTCGAAATTGACACGGTCGCGTATCGAGTTTTATTGGTCATTGAGTAATGGAATTGTACCTTCTATAGCTGTTCCAAAAATATGTATCGCAGTTCTTAATGTTCAATATAATGTAATACCTTATATGAACTGGCAAATAATTTGATAGTATAGTTAAAATTTTAGATCATTCAACGTGATATGGAAGATACTTGTGAAAGTGAAACACGTTCGGTTGGTAGTTTTTATCGATATGATATTTCCCATCCTTACTCTGAAAAGAGTGCTGTAATACTTACTGTACGCTCCTTAATTACGGTTTAATTGTTTTTAGCCGTCGCATCGTTTCGATGTTCTCAGAATCCATACAGACTTATGGTACGAGCTTCATTCGTTATTCTAGATTTCACCGTACTTTTCCTTTATTTAATATCCAGGTCGATAAACTTAATGACTGAATACTATAATTATAGTTATTGTTAAAAAATATATTATTAATTTCATTTAGTTATATTTAACAGGCAATGTTTTTCTACTGTTTGTTTAATCTTCTACTTCATGTATACTATTAGATTGGTCAGTAACATGTTTGAATATACTTAATATTTATCTTTCAAAAACCTTAACAAAGAAGTCAATGCTTATAAGCATATGACACATGATAGAATAATTGGAACACCGAAACATGGCATGGAATATAAAAATATATACACAACAATAGAGAAAATCATATATTATATAATATTATAGGTAAAACTATACTCCAAACATTAATTTTATAAAACTGAACTTGCGATAGTAGTAGTAGCCTTGTTTTTTGCTTACGTTTTTATAAGTGTGGTACTTGAATAAGGCTTATTCTTCTATATAAATTATACTTATAAGTAACATTTGTAAACATTTAATTCTGTTAATACACGAGGACGTTTTGCAACAAGACGATTACTATACAGAATCAAATCACAACCAATTATGCGTTCATAACCCAATATTGACATAAACAGCAATTAGAGTCTTTAGTCACGCAGTCATTCGCTAACACTACTTATAAGTCACAGACAATAGTGCTACTTATACCTCATCATTTGATATGGCAACACTATGTGTGTTTTGAACGTGAATTATCTTATTATAATAGACAATTGTCTACTTTATTTATTAGATAGCTTGAGTTTTATACGTCTCATTCAGGCGTGGGTAGGAATTTATAAGCGACTAAATGTTGGCTGTTAAAAATGTAATGTAGTTAGAAAACTATTTATTATTGTTACAGGCCAAATAACAATAGAATATTTGTATGATCAAGTTTCTGATAGCTAAAAAAGCTTAACAATTTGTCTTAAATTCATGTACACCACAAACAATCTGTCGTACAGTTAAGAAGGTACTAGGGTACCATAACTGAACAGCTGGTTGACACACAAATAGGCAATAACCCGGATTGTTTGAATAAATCATGGTACAGCGGCTAATCCTTTCATCGTGGACTTAGCATTCGCAGTACGGAGTGTGGACAACCATAAATTACAATGAGTTCCAACGCCCGCACCATCGCTGGGCTAAAAGAAGCGCATACGTGCGCGTCCGGACGAGATGAGACTGTGTCGTATCACTAGATATAATATTAAATTACATAGTCGTAAGTCACTTTAAATATACAATTAAATCTTTTCATACTTTTGTCAAGTTCTAATATAAACAATTAGTTAATTCACTCTCTGTTTTCTTAATCTGTAACATTAAAGGCATTAAAATTAATCCCGATTTGAAAACAAAGAAAAAGAAAGGATTATATGCATCTTGAGCTTTCTGAGTCTAATACGATGTTAATGTCAACTCATTACATTTCTTCTCTTTAAGTGTAAAGAATATAAATTTAAAGCTTAGCATATCAACCTCTGCTGTACAGCCTTTAGAAGTATTTGAACGATTTGTCAAGCTAGTACTGTTCACCGGTCCCCGTTCCGGGCTACTATCTTAGAATTCCAGTTATTTTTACGCATAATTAATTGTTTGCTGTTAAATATACAAACATACTTTTAACAACTATGGTTTTGTTAGGTATCTCTGAAAACCCCGCACCTTCAACTTAATTAACTAGATATTTATCGTTAAATAAAATATTCGTCGCGTTAAATTCTACTAAAGGTATTTTATTAGCTATCTGCTTATTAACGTATGCATTTATTCATATCCTTATTATAAAGCTATAAAGTGATGCCATAATTTTTTTTATTATTAACAAGGGACCAAAAAAAATATGGTGATAAAAATGTTATAAAATGACCCCCCAATAAATCACTCTGAATACCGATCAGGTGTAACCTTAATCAATAAATTTCCCTTCTATTTCTATTGTTTAATTTTGAATTCGTAGCTGACAGTTTATATGCTTCCTTTGACCGTGTTGAGAATCACAACCAAATCTAGGGCTAGTTACATTTTCTAAACTAAAAGACAAACCAACAACACCCTTGTATATATAGAAATAGAGATCATTATATCTGCCATGAGATGTGATGTTATTTTTGTAACAAAGGCGTCAAGATATTAAAAAGTCGACTACGAAAACTAATAAAAAGCTGTCGGGTTGTGTGAATGGACGTACAACGCATCTTTAATGGACTTAGGTCGAAATCATCCAGTCATCTATGGACTCTAGTATATTAAGTAGGCAATAAAACATCAGAAACGAGGTGGCTATTAGACTATTTAGCATTTTACGCTAAAATTCGGGGCCATTGATATTTAAGCCACGGACCGAATAGGATGTTGGTCTAGACAATTTATTCACTCCCGTCAGTAATAATTGTCGTAATGACTTTAAAAAACTTTATCCTTTCGTACGATAATTTCAGACACTCAAACGATTTCCGACTTTAAAGATTTGTTTATCAATAAATTTTATGTACTTTGAATATATAATCTTAGCCGGATTTCTGTATTATATTATACGAGAACATGAGTAAAAGTTTTTGTACAATTATGAGCACAGGATCGTCTCTGATTAATTATAGGCTGCGTAATAAAAGCATAAATTCATTAAAAGTATTGACAACTTTTATCTTGATAAAATTTTATAATATTCAAGATGCTTCGTATTCTTATTTTTATGCTAGCAAACTCTGTTTGTATACAAGGAAGAAAACATGTTTAAAAAGTTATTTTTATGTATTAACTATAAACGATATTTTACCATTCTGACTGTGAGGTAGAGTCCTTTTTATACCAATTATTTTTCTAAGCATTCTTCACAATTTCTTAAGTTTTTTTTTCTTTCCATTTTATTATTCTTGGCATTACAAAACCGTTCCGATTTCGTCTCACTCACGATGGACCGTTGAAATATTTATAAGGAGCATTTATTTATTTTTCGTATTATAATATTCACGCCTTAGTAAATCTATCGTCATCTTATTTTCATGTTTCATTATATTTATGATCTCTATATCTGATACGTTTAGAGTTACAATAAAATTTATTTTAAGATAGTTCCCAATCGTAAAGCAGAATAAAATTCCGGTTAATTGCTCCAATGACTGCCTGCAAAAAAGGTCTGTATCTATCTACAATTTTTTTTTAGAAAAATTATATGTAATATATTTAATGTGACGGAATAGTACAATATCTTATATTCACATATACCTTAAAACGATATCTGAATCTCAATGACATAATTCTAAAAAAATTTACCAATAAAATCAATTGAAGTTTTTTTAGCGTAAAATGTAAAAAAGCCAAAACTTTAAAGACACCTTTAATATAGTAAATTAAATAATTTTAATGCTAAAAATATACTAATATGAAATTATATTTAGATCAATCTTAAATTATTACTTATACATAATATTTTCAGCAAATGATTTTATTCCTAAATAGTAAATAACGTCCAATCGGTGAGTCAAAATGGCTTTATTTGGGTATAATGTAAGTTAATTATAAAATAGGGTAATTATTAAGTGAATGCCTTTATATATATAAAACCAACATTATATATTCATAGCAATCTGCTTTAGCTTTCTACTTTGCATACATAACGCTAAGGACTATTCGCCGAATTTCTCTTGTACATAAATCCGGGGACTTCGCACAATGAATAAAACTTCGGCCAACAGACTAGTTAGTATGATCACTGTGTATATTTTGAAGGTATTTAAACAGAGGTGTAAATTACTATGTCCTTGGTTGAATACAAATTTTTAAACCTTTTTTTCGGTTGAATGTAAATCAGTCAAAGCAAAAAACTGTAGTCAATTTTATAACTCAATGATATAAAGGAAATTTTTATTACTTAAAATGTTTCTAGCAAAACATTTCCATAAAAAACCACATAACACAATTAAGCTGCGCGCGCGCATACTTAGTTCTGCGGTCACTTGAATGTTACACTTTTTTTTTCACTTCGTAAACTAACCATGAAACTGTTAACCGCACCAATGGATATGCGGCGAACCGAAGTTAAAGAAATAGTGATTCAAATATAAATAAACATTAAATATTCTCCAATCTATTTTTTATTATAAAAATAGATTTCCTTCGAACAAATCTTTAGGATTTAACTATATCTAAAGCAGCTTGCTAACGCCTTTATTGAAGATATTTATGAATGAAACTGGATTGTTTGTAATCCCATAGAATTAGCGTCACGCTAGGAAACGTGGAATTCCCTATGGCCATACTACCTCCTTAGTGTTAAGGAGAAATTGTATGGGACAAGAAAAATTTCTTAAAAAGAATTTTTTTTATATTTCAACTCAATATTATTAAAAAAATAACATTATTTTCAAACCAAATACCTTTTTTTCTTATATCATCTAATTGTTATTTATTGTCAATATATTTTTTGTTATAGGAATCTTTTTCTTAACAATTTCTCAGTAATATGATAGCTGATGAATAAAAAGTACATATGTCTACAGTGGCTCATTGTACTATTTTCCACTTCGCAATCACAATTTATGTCTGTTATAATGGGGTTGTATGAATCGTTAATTGTTAAGAATGAATTACTTTTATTATAAGGATAAAGTAGGTTATTCAATATAATTATCAATTATATTCATTACAAATCATAAATTCAATTAAGTCAGATAAAGTAATCATTTTTATATTTTATTATAACAAATGTGACTCACGATTGTTTATTCATAACAAACTCAATGTTCAACACTATAGTTATATACATGACGAGAAACTTACTTAATAAACCGGGCATTTTCTAAATAAGTAGTATATATCTCTTATTTTAATCTGTGCTACATTACATATTCCAAAATGGCGTCGCCTTAATCAGGCAGGGTAGAAATCGGTATGCGCCTGCGCAGGCAAAGACGAGCTTCTAAGAAATGAGATAAAAACTACCGGCGACACTGCATTTATTGTATCCTACGAATAATTTTCACCTTAAAGAACCTCTTGAATCTATTGCCCTTGCTGTGTTCATGTAAATGTTTGATATATTTAAAATAAAACAATTGTATGTATCGAAACTAAAATAATCTGATATGTGACAGTAGCTGAGTGACCTACACGTGAGATTTTATCTTCGAGTCACGTCTTGAGATACGACTTACTACTGCGTATTTAGTATTACTTGGAAATCTAAATGTAGATTTTTATTTTTGTAAGCTTTGAAATATAATATTAAGGATCAATTAACGGAAATGTTTTATGAGATTTATTTAATTGTATACTGAGATATGTAAATATGAGAGCTAAAAATAACAAAATCCGTTTGAGATGTCGAAATAAAATACGCACGTGACTAAGTGCGTTTAAACCGTTTAACATGGTACCAGTCTCAATAATTCAAAAATACGTGCAACTCGAGATGATAAACAAACTTACATTGTTTCACGATGCAAAAGCATTTAATACAATTTGACCTTAGTATGTGTTATATTTAACGGTTATAGAAAAATCAAATACTTTTAGATTTTACCGCTTATATTTGCTTCTACCAAACATATTGCTCTACGTCAGTATAAATGTGCCTTTCCTGGATACGAAACTGATAAAAAAAGGCAACTGAAAATGGAATTAATGTTGACTACAAAACAAACGATGTTGGCTTCCGATATATTTTTACATGACAATATCATATTATATTAAAAATAAATTTAATTACAAAATATCTTGACACTTCAATTAAAACATCAATAAAGTAAATCGTTTCGAAGTTTGGTTCAAACCTGACACCTGCCCAATTAATTTCACAAAAAAAAAGGGAAAAAATAATTTCCGACATTTCACTGGTGATCTTTGATCATTATCTGTCGGTTGATTTTTATATAGAATACAAATTCTTAATGAGCTTTTGATGACAAAGAACTGTAAGGGATAACAATACGGAGAAATAAAATAATTTAACATTGACCTACAAATATATATCCGGAACCCGTGTGTGCACTACACTAGCAGGTGGAAGAAAATTAATACAAATTCATTACTTCATTACTTACAGGAAGAACGACTTTAACTTAATTATTTAATTGCTAACTTCATAGTTATATACCATAGTGATTTTAAACCATTCTATTTAATTAAAATTGACAAGTTGTAACTATATGAACCACATTATAATTTATCACTAAAACATTAAGTATTCTGATACAGAAAATTAAGTTTATCTCATTGGTATAAAAGTTAATGGAAAGAAGATACAAAAATGTGATACATTTTCAATATATATATATATA
>DVQP01002288.1:0-12928 GCA_018231745.1 Danaus eresimus
ATAGATCTATTTGTAGGTATATTTTAAAGCAAACTACCTCTCATGGACACTTGGTATATATATATATCTACGTTTATATGTTTTGAAACAGGATCAAAATTATAATTAGTAAAAGTGACGAATTTTGTATCAAATATCTATTAGGTATTAAAATGCGGTCCTACAATATAGCCGTCATCTAATATGTATATGTGAATGTTTACAGTAACTTACTGTAAGTTCTAACGTAAAGACAAATCTTATATTAACAACAATGCATCTTATGGTTATATATAAACGTAACATTAAACTGAAGCTGTGTAAGTTGTGGAAGCATGGTATTCTTTAAAATCTGTCGGATGGGTTCGTCCCGCGGCGTCTGTTACTCCTACAATACTATACTTCGTTTGAGAGCTCGAAAGTCATTGGAGCCAAGAAGTATATTTCATGAATGAGTATATCATCAAGACAGGCCTCGAGTCGCTGCTGAACTGAGTTAAGGAGACGTTCAGGACGTTTTGTACCTTCAATCAGACAGGGAATTAGACGAGGACATGTTAACATTGTTTACAGGCTTTTGTAAGTACACATGAGCATTACTCCATATCAGATGGTGAAAACGAAAGTGTAGTCAATAATTAACAGTGTTATTTGTAACGTAAAAGAAGCATAAAAAATTATTCCCTGAATATCCGCCTGTCGTCAGTCGCACATGGCTCTCTAACTGGACACCCCTTTAATTCTTTAATAAACGTAATGATTTAGTATTTCTATTTGAATCTTTATACCTAGGACCTGTTTGATTCTGTTGTTTTTTAAGCAAACAGAACATGACACTAGTGCTAATATATATTTCTCTATATTCAATTTCCTTGAGGCTGGAGTTTCTTCTCGGAGGTTATTCGACGTCTCCTCCCGGTCGCTCGTGACTCATTCTCCGGTCGAGTTGTTCTGTGTGTAGTGTGCTGTGTTGTATACACACAGTATGTAGAACACTCTTAGTCATTTACAGTAGATTTATTGATTTTTAATAAACTCCTTATAACAAACGTCTTTAAATACCTTTTTTTAAAATATTATGTTAGCTACAAATGTATAAAGCCGTGCTTAGAGGGACATTGACTTTACGGAATCTAACTTTTCGACCAAATAATGATTTATTATTATGAGAGTACCTAATAACCACTGAATTTTAACTAAAAATACAGAAAGGAGGAAAAATAAAAGGATTGTAATCACTTGTATAAAAGTTAAAGCTTTTACCTTTAATGACTTAATCTCAATATGTACACTCATAATAAATACTTAACATTAAGAACGAACAGTCACAAAGACAGAGTCAGTGAGTCTCGAGGATCCCGCCCGGGCCCGGCCCCGGGGCGGCACTACCATCACAGCCGAGTGTCGGCCTCGGTCGACAATACATGAAGTATCAGAAGGCAGGAGGAATAAGGAGGTGTACGGCATCAGGTGGGCCCCGGCAGCCGGGACGCTTGCGTCGTCTGCTCGATGACGCACGAGCACCCCACGGACACCTCCAGCGGCTCGGTCCGCTGACTGCTCTTGTAGTACACGAGCACGGTGTCTCTCAACTCCACGCACTCCATGGTGTGTCTTTCATGCCGGTGGTGGCAGCACTCGTGCGCGGGTATGTTCCTGGAGCGGCACCAGTGAGCCGGCTGCTGCTCGCACTTCATAGTCTTGATCCTCCGCGGTACTCGGTCCTCATTCTCGTCGATCTCCACCCTGATGGGACACATTGTCTTATTGAGGACCTCCGCGAGGTCCAGCACCCTCACGTCCCTGGCGTCCGTCGGCTTGGCCTCGACCGTCGCTGCGAGGAGGGCGAGGGTCGCGGTCGCTAGGAGTACTCTTGCGGTCCACATTTTCGAATGTTGTGTATGCGCTCGACTTAGCTCTTGTTGCGAATAGTGGGTGACCGCAGGCGTAGACCTGCTTAAATAGAGCCCACCTAAAGTATCGGCGGGCGACTGGCAGTGGCGGGCGGCGGGACGCGGCGGGGCGGCGCTAGCGGAGCGTGCTGTGACAGACGGTCGCCGCCGGTCTCAGCGGACGCTCCGCTGCAACCCTCGTATCCATATTTTTTGGTTTTCGGGAAGCTGAAGGTGTCCGTGATATTAGTGTGTTGCGCTCGGTTAATATTTATAAACGTTTAATATGAAGCCGTGTCTCGAGACGTTGTTCGTGCTGTCAGTGAGATGCAGTGGTCTTGTGATGTGTACCGTAACCCCGCTCACACCAATAGTCGTGTAATGATAAGCAGCCGATCATTTATTGGACGCTAACTCTCCGTCACTAAAGACTGTATTATGTTATATTTTACTGTTTACGATCATTTTAGGGAGTCATTGATGAGGAGACGACAAACTCTTAAATTGTAATATTCGTGACATCAAAGCTCTACATCGTGAGGCCGTGGTCTGATATATTATTACTATTAGTTCCTAAACGTTCCTCTACAGTTACGACACGATCGAAGTCACGAACAGAATTTATTTTAAAATATATGTAATGTAATAAAGTAATGTAACAAGTCTCTAATTATTAAATTATACGTATTTTTCCTTGACTCTGTGAAAATAAATTCTTATAAAAAATGTTTATAATAATATTATACACACATATATCAACATATTATATTACAAGCCGCGGGAGTGACTCATCGACATATTATAAAGGTCTTGCTACAGAACGTATCTGCGGTCGTTGTCCTCACTGGCCGCAGGCACGTGCTCCTCACGTGCTTCGCACTCTCACTCACTCAAACACTCACTCGTTCATTCATTCATTCATTCATTCAGTCGTCAGTCGTCACCTGACTAGTAAGTGACACGTTCCTTCTCTTCGATTGTTCCAATGCTGTTATAAGATGTGCCTGCTTACTGCCTAGTGAGCTCTACGGATTATTTTAGTTACATGAATGTCATACTAATTGTTTCCATTTTTTTAACTTGCATTGTATTGCCATGAGCGTAAAAAAAAGGTTTTAATTTTTTTGTATATTTCTTTTAATTGATTGTTTTGGTACTGTCCCGATCGCTTCGATCGCTCACGAAACTTGATAGAAATCGTAAACAACATATAATTTTATCAGTTAATGTTTTTGTGTGGTTGAGTAACTCCTGACATAAAGTATTGAGTCAGGTCAGTGTTGTATAATGTAGAGTGATACGTGGTCTCCTTACGAGGGGAGGACTAGTAGGATATTACTTATGTAATGTAAGAGAAATTATCGCAATTTGTTATATTTGTTGTATTCTGTACACGCTGTTATATTTTTGAGCGAGTTAGTTAATATATTTTAAGTGTTCGTGTTTATGTTGAATGTTCTTTACATTAAAGAACAGTTTTTTAATAAATGTCTGATACACGATTATATTTTTTTATTTCTCCTTTAAGGTATTCTAAGTGACACCGACCAGCCTACGTCATCGGATGATTGATGGAATGATGTTTGAACAAAAATATATAAAATACTGGAGTAGCTTATATTAAATGTCTCCCTAATACTGAAATGATTTTGTTATTTGTACTAAAATTATATAAAAGTAGTTCACAGACACTCCAACTTCATCGGGAAGTTAAAAATATATTTTTTTAATTTCCTTATACATGTACATTTAGGTCAGATACATAAAAATAAAATTTATAAATAAAAAACTTAATGGGAGTAAAATGGAGTTATAAGAGAAGTTATTTAATAACTTATATTATGAAACAAAGTTTGTGATGATGTTTGCGGCTCCTTAACTCAAAAACTACTTGATAGATATTGGTGAAACAGTCCAGCCATGTCGCTGACACATCTGAATAACACGTAGGCATTACATACCTAGTCCCTTGACAGACATTATAGACGTCGCTACCGCCTAACTATCTGTTATTTTAATACACTTTACATAAATCTCTCTGAGCCTATTCCGATATTTAAACGCGTGAAGTCGTGGGTAATAACTAGTCATCTCTATATAGTTATATGAATTGTAAGTGGTTCCTGTCTATGTTTGTTCAAACTTGTTAGTGTGGTTTTTTGTTTTCCGTTTTAACGTAAAAGTGTGACGTCATCACAGAATGAGACCCATTGTTGGAAATGTAGGTAAATATATTGATTTTCAAGTCGTTTGCTTTTAATACAACGGGTGCCACAGGTAATATAAAAAACTGGCTGGCTGGTTGGATGAAAAGCTGGCCTCAAATATAAAAATGTGAGCGAGCTGACGAGACACGTGACCTTTGCAGGCCATAAAGTTATAAATATTGAGTTTATTTCTGGGCCACCTTTTCTACTTTCGTTATATGAATCTCCAAATATCTCCTAGTATATTACAGGAAGAAATTAATATTTTAATGATTCTTATAATCCTGAAACATTTTTCATAAAAAAACCGACTTAATTATAACGATCTATTTAATGTTATCATCTATAGATAACGATATTGTTTTCATTTTTGTTAATATAACATTACCGTACTATAAAACTTCTGGAAAAATATAAGTCGCATCACACGTTGGACTGGTCGAGGGCAGATTTCATGGCGCAATACAAACTGCTTAAAAGGCTTAGAAGAGGGAACATGGAACTTTTTGTCCTTTTATGTTAAGTAACTATTGACTTAGACAGCGTAGCAACTACAAAACATCCGTAACGTAGTCGTGGCTCGAGGAACTCAAACTTTATTATAGTATCGATAAATTGTGCAATTTATAAGAAACACGTCAATAATATGTTCGCTTGGTTCGTCCCACAATGATAGTAAGCGTCGTTTCTCCGCCACATCGAGAGATGTGGGGAGGATATGAGAGATCATATCCTCCCCAAACCGTCACATCTCCATAGAGGTCTTTGACCTTTTTCAGTACCTTGTGCTCACATAATGTTTTTCATTTTATATAATAATCAGAGCCCACATTAATATGTATATAATTGTCAAAAACAAAACACTCGTTATAAGTCTGAATGTGTATGTAGAAAGGAAAGGCGGTGAATTTATCTGATTTGTTTATCAGGTTAAATCTATAGCCGAGAGTCGTCCGTCAAAGTTAAAAATAAATAAAGGTACGGTTTTTGAAATGACTGTTATAATTGCGAAACAGTGAGCTAATGTTTGATATAATTGTTATATCAGACTTAATCGTTTTATCCACTCATACCGGATTTTCCGGTCGACGTGTTGTCGATCTTCTGGGGAAGCTGTGCTGGACCAATCGGACGTGGCCTCGTGCCTCACAGTCACTATCCGAGATGTGTTCGCGAGTCACGACACACACCTCTCGACAAAACCCACGTTTTGCTCCACGCTGTATGGTCTCGGCAGCCCACAGACGTCATGCGACGAGCCTCGGCGCAGAAACAGACTACAGGCCGGTACATATACATACAGACAAACACGAACAGAGCGGCCTCCAAGTCGTTATATGTATCACATGATTGTTAATAATTACAATGTATTAAAGTTAATGAAGATGTAAGTTCTTAACATCTCGTCGGCTACATTACATTCTAATTAATTGTTTATCTACTACTAATTTAAAAATTAATTGAATTGTTGAAATATTTTATAGAAAAATCTCTTCTCACTCGTTACGTTAATATATATGCGTAGATCTAGGTACGTATAGACAAGATGATTCCTGGTCACGTCACTTGAGAGCGGCATTCCTGATTTCATTATTTTTTAAAGGTTTCCAATACTTCGAGAAAAGTTCCAAAGTCATATATACAGTAGGTACTAACTGTTTGCTAAACACGTTTGGTATAATTATTATTTTGTTGTTATGGATGGAGTAGACAGGAAGTAACGTCTTGAAATGTGTCTCCATTACATTCATACCGTCGTCTCAGTAAACGAAGTTCAATAATATTGTTCATTCAAAGCGTGTCTATCAAATCTTAAGTAAAGCAGTTTCATATAAAATACAATAAAATTATTGTTTCTTTAATACGTGTCCAACTCGCCAGACACTTGTCTGCGTGTAATATATTATTTAATACATACAAATAAAATTGGAGTGTCTGTTTTGGCATTTAGAATATAAGAGTTTTGTTACTTCATGCTTTTGGATATACATATATTTACGGTCCACACACAAAAATATCGTTTACAATTTTTGCTTGTCTGTCTGTTTGCTCCGTCAAATCTCTGAAAAAACTGGACGAATTTTGACGGGACTTTTTTTGGCAGGTAGCTGACGTAATAAGGAGTGAGTTGGCTTAGTTTTATCTTGATCCCGGATCCCGATCCCGATATTAAGCGTTATCAAGAACGAGTGATAGGCGGGACGGCCTTTATAGGAATGATGATTGTGTTAAGGCTGGTACACACGCATCTCTCGTATAACAGGGTCGGCTGATGAAGATGATCTCATCGTCGCAACCCTCCTTCGTTTGTGTTTTAATTTAAAAAATACATAAGTTAACTTGTCTTACCTAATGTTCTAAAAATAATCAAAAGTTTTTTTTTATGTCAAAGGGGGAAAACGAGTACATGGCCTACCTGATGGAGATATGAGGTTTTGGCAGATTCATTGCTATCCTTATTTAGGAAAAAGGCAGTGGAAAAGGTGGAAAAAGGAAAGGGCAATCGGCTCTCTCACTCATCGGACGAAACGCAGCCGTATAAGACTAATTCACGCTGATCTTCTGTGAGAGGGTGGTAGTTTTCCGGTCGAGCCAGCCCATGTTCCTGCAGCTGTAGTAATTTGACCTCAGTTAGACTCTGCCACCTATAAAATTGCTCCTTAAAGAATTTTTTATTTACTCAGTGTCCATATACACGGACATTGTCATTTTTTTCCTTTAACCGAACACGATATACAATTGAAGGGGGATGTTCCAGGTTAATATAATTATAAAATAAAAATTTTATTCTACACTAGTTACCAGCCACGGCTTCCCCCGGACTCTTTGCTAAAATATAAAATAGCCCATTTATTTTTGAGAATTATGAAACTTATATTATGATAACTTTCAAATGGTACGCCCCAATTAAATGATTTAAAAAGTAATTTACAGATACTATTCTAGACTTGAAAACGAAGTAATTTACTTTGGTAAAGCTTAATACCATATTTTTGTAAATAGATTACCAATAAACACTTTAGAAATACCAATTTTAAGAAGTTTTAAAATGTATATAGTATGTTATCTTTAAGGTATGGACATATGCCGCCGCGGCTGTTTTTGTAGAACTATTTATGATACACAATTCCACTATATAATGTTTTGTGATATCTCAAAGCGTTTAAACAGCGTTTCGTTAAAAGCTCTCAGACAGCTCATGTTTTCCCGATATCTTTAACAAATATCATACAATATAAATACAAAATATAATTTAAATACAAAAACTTAACAAATTATACACGTTAAACCTTCCTCGGAAATCACGCTATCGAGTGGTCATAACTGTATCATAATCGGTGCTTTAGCTTTCCCGTCTATCGCGGACAGACAGACAAATAGACGCAGCGAGGGACTTTTGTATATAATATGTCTATAATATATTTATATTTTGAAGTGATAGTATCGTATAGCCAGGTAAATATCTGAGTTTCAATGGATTCAGACGTCGTTTACTATTCACATGAATACATGTCACTGATGTAGAAAATGAGAATTTTTGTCTTTGTGAATAACTAGTTGTCCAGGTCGTTGTATACATTGTTCTCACAGAGACGTGTATAAAGTGTATTCAATAATATATTTGGTAAGCTACGTTGTAGTCGCTTTAATTTTAATAACCGGCCTGACGACTGCAGCGCCATGTATCGCTTTGAGTTGTGAATCCAACGCTTCTAAATTGCTACCCAAATGCACAATAAATTCAGAGAGAAGTCCGTGACATGCACAGTTATCGGAAGAAATGTTTAAATGGTTTGAAAGAATTGTTGGTTTTTTTACAAGTGAATGGCTTTAACAACAAGTTCTTTCTGTGAATGGAGTACCTTTGTAATGTGCATCGTTAGGGACGGGCCTTCATTAGTCAGACCCTGCTTATTGTTTAATAGTTTGGTGACAGGAGACGGGTTCGTATTAGTGACACGTCATAAGTCATTTGGGGCTAGTTGTGTTTGTTGGTGTTAGCTTATTCTCTAATGAGATCTAAGATTTTCGCAAGTTTTATTCAGTTGAATGAAACCAATATTTTTCGGATAAACTACACAATCCCGACGTTTCGGTTACTTTACAGCAACCGTGATCACGGCACATCTCGTCTGCCCGTAATCGCGGGGAGGTGAGGTGAGGAGGATGAATGTGTGTCCGTCTCATCATAATTCATCTCGTGTCATCTCTTCTCAAACGAATCCCCTGAGATGACGCGACCGACTTCATAACCAGCGACGAGATTCTCGGAACTTCCTATAAGAATAATCTATTACGGAACAATTGAATCATGTGGTGACAGTTTGGAAATATCGCTATCGTAAGAATTTGAGTCGCGGAATACTTGCAAGTCATTCGTTCATAAAACCTTCAAACTACACATATTGAGACGACCTTGTGTGACGTCATCGCCGAACGAACTATCCGACGTATTGGAATTTAAAGAATGAATCACCTCCCCCGGGACCCACTGGAAACTCACTGGCAGCGGACATCAGGTTCACGAACCTCAGCTCCGAGATGGTGATGGAACTTAGCTTGATATAAATTTATTATGTGACTTGACAATCGTGGCTCGTGTTATATTACGGTAATCATTATTATATATTATAGAGTAGATCGTTAGTGAACCGTAACTATTACACAACACCACGATAGAGCCGAGTTGAGTCAGTCACTCCGCCGGCGGGGTAGCCCGGTGACGTCAGTAGACACCGACATACACACACAAACATACAGAACATTATTGTGCAATCATCAATCACGATAACTGATCACAGACAACACCGCGTTATTATATTAGTATTATGTAATACTGACAGTGTCCAACAACTATTACGTGCGGAACAGTAGAATGGGCCTTTAAAGGAATAAAGTCGGGGGCTCACATCACAAACATCTTACAAGGAGATTCTCGCACACATACACTCACACACACACACACACATCTGTACTTAGACATTTAGAAGCGACGGCATTTAACGGAATAATTTCATAACGGAGAAACCTTCACTCGATCATTGAAATATTGTGTAATTAAAGGATAAATATATTTCATAACATAGTTCTGAGTGCAATGGAATCTATGAGGAAGCTAGGAAATACCTGTAACGTATAGTTGAAAATATACAGTGACGGTAACGCTAGGAACATTATATTTAAAATATAATATATTCTGCGTGTGTTTCCGACTGTCTGTTGTGTTTTCACTATTATGTACCAGAATCACCAACTCAGACATTCTCAGGTGACAAGGACGATCACCTGCAAACTCCGCAGAAACCTGTTTAGATAGTATGTAGGAGACGCGCACGAGACGACTCACTGGCCTTTTAATGAAACTGATTATTTATAATATTAAGGGCAGAAGAAACCTATTAACCATAAAAAATAATGTATATGTATGTAAAATTGTAATATCGTCACCACCCGAATATGAACTCAAACAAACACGACCATCGAGCCACGTGTCCACGTTAAATACTCGTACACGTAAAGACTGTAACACGTAAAGACACGTAAAGACTGTAAATTAAAATTATGTTGTTGGTACTAGGTCCCAGGTCGAAACAGATCTCGACAGGTCCCAGCAGATCCGGGCAGGTGAAGAATCTTACAACTGTTTTGCCTAAATATTTCGTTGTAATCTCATTGGAAAATAACAATTTAATAAATTGTCAATCTTTATGGTAGTACCTACAGGTATTTTTTTTGTTGTAAAGAAGTTGTTTCGACCATCCAACACATGGGAACTAACCTATGTTCAATAGATGTTGCTAAGTTACACATAAAATCTATAGAATATAATTAAAATTGTAATAAGCGTTTTTTACTACATGCGTATGAATACGTATTCGGTACATACACCAAAATATAATATTTAAAACTTTTGTCTGTCTGTCTGTTCCAGCTAATCTCTCAAAGGGCGGGATGGATTTTAGCGCGATTTTTATCGGCAGGTAGATGATGTAATAAGGAGTAAACCGAGGGTACTTTTATCACGCGCGAGTGAGAGGTGAGGCTCATGCGGCGCTTAAAAGGTTTCTTATTTTTTTTTAAGCATACGGAGTCGCGGGTTTCAGCTTGTTGTTGAATGTAAGAGTAAGGTTATAAATTTAAAATGTAGTAAAAAAAATGGGTTTTTCGTTACAAGGAATGGAAATTCCATTGCATGTGTCGCTCCTGTCGCAGAAACAATAAATCTTATTTTATTAACTAAAGTGGTTTAATGGACGTCGCCTCCGCAGACTCGTCTCGTCCTCGCTCTTAGCGCCTGTTCTTTTAATTACTCATACTGATCACACTATCTACTCTTGTTTTTGGTCTCCTTTGAACTTATCATTTTCACAGTCTTTACATCTAATATTCCTTATTTCATTAAATATACGCTCTTAGCAGTTTGAAAGATTATTTTTTATTTTTCAGCTCACCTAAAACCCGTTACTTTAAGTTTGTACAGCGTTAAATATTTAAAAACTATAAGTAGGATGATTCTGTTATGGAGCCTGTATCCAAACGGGTAAATTTTTTATAGCAGGTTGAAAAAAAAGATGAATATTTGTCACAAGTTTAATCTAGTAACAACCGCTAGGTATATAGAGCAATAACTTGAAGACGTTCCTCACGGGTTCGACAGGTTGATGCAGGGAACCCAAACTGTGATCGTGGTTAATCAGTCAGCCCCGAGGATAGTTGCTCTTAATTTATATTCAATATCATAACCTTGAGATATAATGTGTTCGCCCAGGATTTTGTGTCAGAGAGGAACCTATAGCAGTTCATGAAGCTATCACTATGTACTAATTAATAAAGTACAATACGTGAACCCCGCTAGTTCCATATTGCATAAGCCTCTAAAGGAACTGTTGTCATTTATGAAAGGATCAAGAATGAATTTGTCAGACGCCGAAGTACAAAATTTATAATATTAATTATTAATGAATGGTTCAGCGAGATAGTAAGTTTAAATAATTGATTGAATTATCAAGGTAAATCGTTGGATATGACGAAATACATAAACTTATTACTTGAACGTTTCTCACAGGAATGTATTAAACTATTTTTTATAGCGGAATTGTTTACAGAACTCTTTTGCGCGTTATTTTTCTAGTTCTGTTGTTGTTCATAAAACAAGAACAAAGACAATTATCACTTTTCTGACATATGAGAGACAGAAAAAGAATCGACGAGGAGAATCCATAGGAGACTCTATATTTTAAAGATAGAGATTACATTCATAGTAATAGATGACAAAAAAAAATTTAGGAATAATCCAGTCTTAAGGTTTATTTACTGATATACTAAATGGTCCATTGAAACATCAGTAAAAGAACTTCATCAGTATATTGTGTCGGTGTTTGATGTGTGTCTCTGATAGTTATCAGAGGTCGTGTCAAGTGAAATAGCCAAAAGAAACCGTGTCGATAGTGAGATATCTAATGTTGTGAGACGAACTGTTCTCTTAAGTCTAAAAGATCTAAGCTGCAGCACATCACACGGCGGAGTAGGTATGTCTTGATGTTATCAGTATGCAAGCGGCGCTTCGTTAGTGAAGTGGAACGCGGTCAACGGCGGATGTTGGCTTATTGAGAGATCGTGACCTGACCACCTGACGCAACACGCGTGCCGTATGACGCGGGCTGTGACGTCAGGAGCACGCCTCCAACTCTACGATATGATTGCGACACGTCCACGACACTGCCCAGACGACGGCCTCCTTGCAACAGGATCCCGAACATGTAGGTTGAACGGAGAGGACTTAGCTGTAATGAGTGACGCGTGCTGAAATATAATTTCGTCATAATTTACGGACCTGGCGTGTGATTCATTCGATACTCGTGGTTTTAATACGGACATGTCAGGGTGTGTTGTGTTCAACGCACACCGTGATTCTAACGAACTCGCTAAGGAAGTCGCTCCTTACGTCGAGAGCCGTCAGCCACGGTCAAGGTCTCTCCTACTCGAGGACATTTACATACAGACATTAATATATCACTGTGTATAGGACAGAAACATCGCCAGCTCTTGATGTTATCGCTCGTCCGGTGATATAATAATTGCATGTCATATCTCTTAATGCTTATTAATTTTAAACAACCTGACGCTTAGATTTTGTTCCGGTCTCATACCTAACATTCGGTTCTAAACACTCCTCGCCGTCTGTTTGCGAGTGTAATTATCATTTTAAAATGTTACTCTTGTATAAAGATAATCTGATGGAAGACTTTTCCTTTGTACTCAACGAAGTAATGGAAATACTATTAAAATATTTTTACATTTATTTGTCAAACAAACAAGTGATTAATCCGTATTCCAGTCATTCATTGGTCTTCCTACTCACAAAAAAAAAAACATTCGAGAATGCGTCAGTTATCTTTAAGTGTTAAAGTAACGAACCTAGTTTACAAATAATATACAAAAAATGAAGACAATACATTCGTTACCTCATTGACAACTACAGCTTTGTTAAGAATGTACAAACGGGTTTATACAACACTCAAGGGGAGTTTCTGGAAACTGTGAATGGTGTCGGCGAGCGGGCAGCGCCGGCGCTAAGTGCGTCATTACTAACTATGTTTATACTCGGAAGTTCGGAATATTCGTGATCCGGGACGCAGGCAGCATCCCTTTGAAGTTCCGGTAGGCGAGAGGCTGGGGGTGGGTGGTCCGGCCTCGGGGCTGGCACACGGTTGTAGACCTGACTAACAACTGTTCCTAGTAGCGTGAAGTGAATCACGGCCGCGCTCTGTTTCAACTGTCACTAGATTTATGGACTGTCAGTTGGTATCTCTCTCCGATACATTGATTATTATAACAGATGAGAAAATA